>JBBPBX010047463.1:13964-26147 GCA_038048925.1 Garcialebias charrua | reverse complement strand
CTAAATTATTTTCATTAGAGCTCAGAGACAGTCACATTAGAATGAGCAACAACTATTAATCCCTATCAATTTTTCCTGCCACTGTACATAAACAAACGTTGTGTTTAAATTATCACAATATCCAGAACCACAATAATGAGTTAATGCAAAGCAAAACATTTTTTCTAGTTTTTATCATCCTATAAATCATTACATTGTCAAAAAGCTGTCAAAAAGGTTAAAGATGTAAAGTATTTTTTTTTCATATTGATACATCTAAAAAGGACATCTTTTATTTTGTTCTTTTAATTTATCAGAGCTTTATTGACAGCAGAATAAGCCTTAGAGGTTTGGTTTGAATAGCTGCCAATGAGACGCATCTGACACTTGGACAAAGTTGAACAACTTTACTGGATCTTTATGAAAAAATAACATTTTTAATCTGGTTAAGCTAATGGACTTATCTTTTAGTGCGAGTTTCTACGATATCTGCTGGTTGGGTGTTTGTGCTAATGTAACACAGTAGGTATTTTTGTGCTCATGCCTTTTGTTTGATCAGCGAATAAGTATTTGGCCTGCGTCATATAAGATAAATTATAAGTTTCCATCCATCCATCCATCCATCCATCCAGTTCATGTTACATTCTGAACAAGTCATAATCCTTACCACACCTCCAGTGCTGTCAAAAAAAGAAGCGTGTTTTGTAGAGTAGCTTCTTTGGTCTGAATAAATGCTTTACCTTTCTTTTTAAGACTTCTAAACAGATGGCAGACAGGGCCAGCTTCATTACAGTCTTTGTGTGGCCATTAACCTTGTCCATTTTGGACTTATTTTAACTTGCTTATGGTGTGGTTCATTCTAATTAACATCAAGATCACATTACTTTTATGATTTTTTTTATAATGATCTGCATCATAGTTTCCAAACTACCCATTTAAAGTGGTTACATCCTTCTTGACCTCACTACCCAAGAACAACTTCATACTCATTAGGGGGTTCAAGCCAGGAGAGGCAGGGGCACACATCTGCAAAGCAGCAGTGTTACAGCGTGCATCCAGTGGAGCATGCAACCCTATTGAAACTGTTCCATTTATTATGATTTTCCTTTTTTTTCCCACAAGTAAATATACTGCAGCCCAAATCGCAAGGCATACAGAGACAATTACATGGTGTTACATCCACCATGAACAACTACTGTAAGGAGGACACGTGACTCAACCATGAGGGTTCAAACATTCAACACATTGATCGCTGCTTCCTGGGAAAAAATAAAGAATGCCAAAGTCACAGGTCTACCAAAAAAACACAAAAGCCCAAAGTATCAACTCAAGATGGACCTGGTGAGCAAGTCAAACAGAACAAAAAAAGTACTGCATCGGGCAAACCCTATACTGGGCCATCCGGGCAAACCCTATACAGGGCCGTAGAAGCCGTTGCCGGTACCGGACTAAACCTAGAAAACCCCTAAAAACACCTATAGCAAAAGATATTCAATTCAGTTTATTTATAAAGCGACAAATCACAACAAAGTTGTCTCCGTGCACTTTACAGGAGCATTCACATACATAGAAAAGCCAATTAGTAAAGTTCTCTATCTAAGGAAGGATAGTGAAAACAAGACAATTGGTCCCACCAGGCCAAAATTACAACAAAAAGGGTCAAAAGTCATCGGTTCTGGCTGACGACGGCTGCTGTGGCCAGCATTGTTGATACTAATCCTGGACAGGATGTGTGACAAGAAAACTGAGCAGAGAATGAAGTGAGATAGAGGAGGATGGGTCACTAAGGTGACCCATGAAAATAGAAACACTTAAAGTAGATAATTAAGGGGTTGGCAAAAATACATAAATACATTTAAAAAATAAGCTGGTGAGAACTTAGGTCCTCATCTTATATTTTCTCCTCATCAAATTTCAAGTCTGCTGCACACAAGACTGAATGAGTTCTGGGGATGAGCTCAGCCAGGGTTAACATGCGTCAAGTGGCTTGGACCCTGGTAATAACTGCTCGCAGTTCTAGTTAACTTTGAATTATTTAAAGACATTTGCATGTGCCTATATCACATCATATATATATATATATATATATATATATATATATATATATATAAAAAGAAAACATGCACTTTTTTCATATGTACTGTACATATTTTTTTTATTTGTTCACTTTTAATACTGACATGCTTTGGCCAGCGTGTAGAACTAGCTTGTCTTCTATTTTACCTTTAAAGCTGGAGCTTAAAAATTGAAGAGTGCCAGCAAGAAGCCAGAATATCAAGTATGACTGTATAAAAGATTAAAGGAAGGCACTTGTAGAGCAATATGGGCTCATGTCTTTTTAACGTAAACAATATAGCCGCTGATGGGATCTATTTTCAGTATCAAAGCAAAAAGCAAGTGCTAAAGTGTTTTGACTCCCCACATCTGAGGTACACTGGATCAAACAGGATTTGAAGCTGAAGCTGGGTGGTGATAAAGATCAGGAAAACTGGACAGCTATATTTTCAACTTGGAGTTTTGATCTTCCAATTCCTAATATTAGTTACATGGCTATATTAAAATGTCCAACACACACACATATATATATATATATACTTTATTTACCTTTTTTAAAGAAAAAAATCAGATATTTGAATTCATTATTATTATTATTATTATTATTTTCTAGGCAGCTCCATCTCTGGAATTCCATCTCTAACACTTTTAGTCCTAAGGTGACTCCTCTGATATAACATCAATTACCTAATCATGTCAAATCATGCAGCAGCAAAAATCCGCAAAGAACTTTCTGAAAATGAATAATTTGCAAAATAGCAGGAACGGCAGCACAATTACTGTAAAATACCTCTCACTTTTTCTCATCTCCTCTCACGCTAATGGAAATTCAGCTCGATTTATATGAGAGAAAGAATCTCCTCTATTAATTTCATCCTGCTCCCTCTTTATTGGTCCACCCACAGAAGCCAAATGAAATAACCCTGCCAGGCCTAATTCGGGTAAAGCATTGCTCTTCCAGCAAAAAAAAAGGGCAAGCCTTGGTATGTTTCTGAGGTGTGTTCTATGAATAATCAGTCAGATTTGTGTCTGGCTCTTCAGCAAAACTTTACACAACGACCTCTGGTCTTTGGAAAATTCAAGCAATTTCAAGAACAGAGTATTGATTGAGGCCTGTAATGAAAAAATAAAAAAAATAAAACTTACCGGTAGATTAGAGCAACATCTAATACACGTTATGGTTTATACCTTCATTCAAGTCAAACAGGTCCCTTATGAGCAAAGACTAAGCAAATTGGCGTGCTTGTTCACAAAATAGAAAAAATAAAATAAAACATAAGATTGTCATTTTGAAAAAGCAGTGGTAAATACTGTTTTTTTATTAACATAATTTAACTCATAGAAAAATTGATAATTAGTTTAAACTTGTGCTTCCCAACTCTGCTACCTGTGGAACACCTGCATTTTTGTTGCTTCTCTGCTCCAGCTCACCTGATTCAGTGGTTTAATTACAAAGTACTTTGTACTACCTTAAGTTCAGCTGGCTTCCATACAGCAGAAGACTGTTAATCATCCTTTCATTCAAATCAGGTGTGTTGGAACAGAGGAATGACTAAACCATAGAGGATGGTGTTCCTCAGGGACCACGGTTGGAGGCCACTCGTTTACAGTATGCTAACATTTTAAATTTAAAGAAAACCCCATTAAAATAATTTTGAATAAAAAATAGTTTCCAATATAAAGTGATTGTGATTAATACTGACCAAAAAAAAAAAAAAAAGCTAACTTACTGACATATGCACTCAGAAGCACTACAGTGGTTCCAAGGTAGTTGAGAAAACAATGCATGATAAGTATTCAAGTTTTATTTGAACATAAATTAGTAAGTGTGTTTCAATTCTTTCCATTTTTTTCCAAAGTATAAACTTGTCCAATATATCAGTAATTAATTCTGCTAATTTAATTAAAAATAGTAAATGTATTGAAAAATGTGCATTACATGTGTGCGGCAACAAATAAATAATGCAGTGCAGTCAAAATGTTACACATGAGCAGAGCCATATTAAATTAAATGAACTAATTATTTAGGTGTATTTTAATTGGGAAGTTTAGTTAGCAAGTCAGACTAAACTGTTTCACAACATCAGAATTTAATCTACAGTATTTGAATTGGCTTTAAGCTGTATACATGCAAAAAAAAAAAAGCATTCAAATTGTAGTTGTTTCTCTTACATCAAGTACATGTGTGAATGGTAACCATGTTGAACTGAATGATTTTGACTTATATGCATCCCAGTTTATAATCTGTATATATTTATTTTAAACATGATTATATTGGTTCAAATATAAAACATTTTAGCACATTTTAAAGTAATTGAAGTTTACCAAAGTGTTTAAAAAGTATTTAACAAAACAACATACAGTAGTGCAATGTAGTAGATTGGAAATGTTGACATTTGCAAAAGTAAAATTACAAAATACTCCTTGGTATTGATTGTGGTATTTGTGTAATGAGAGCAATACTGCATATGAGCTGCACCTTCTGGTCCTTGCAAAACAATCCATAATGGTGACACATAAAGATGATTTTGCACACAAGGAGAGGCCTTCGAAGAGCAACACCTTCAGATGAGTGACCAGCTTTATAGAAATCCCACCGCACTATTACAGTCACAGAGAGCAGATCATTATAGCAGTCATATCCTCCTCCTCCCCTCCTCAGACTTCAGATGGAAATGAGGGCAATCCTTATTATCGTTATGAAAGTTCCTTTGTAAAGCCCAGGGGTGCATGTACTTTGCTTTAGGCTGTGGTGAGCAGCATGGCAGGACACACAGGAAGGTATGTAGTGCGGAGAAACTGGGTCAGACTGGTATGAGATAATGTTCTTCTGTAGAAGCTTTATGACAGTTACAGCTATTTACACCAACCAGAACAAGGTTTGTTGGTGAGCTAAATCATCTGACCTTGGAAGTTTTAGGAGGCTTAGCAAACTTTAGCTAACATTTGTGCATCACTGATCATTATTTACAGTTTAGTTACTGCCTAAGAAGGATTGTTCCAGTGGGCAGGGTGGTCATCCTCCCATCAGAGGGTTGGGGGTTTCGCCTCCAGCTCCAGTAAAGTTCTTAAGGATCCTTGAGCGAGACACTGCACCACCACTGCCCATCTATATGCTAATCAGAAAATATAAATAGTGCTTTTATACGTGTGCAAAAATCAATGAATGCAAACATTTTACGAGTGTGTATGGAAGGTTAATAGGAACATATAAAGTGCTAAGCAGAATCTGGAGAGGTTAAACAATACTGTACGAGTTGTAGACAAGTTACTGTAAAGCGTGGACCGATAACTCAACAGCTTGACTGTTTGTTCCCATGAATCACACACAAACGAACCATTTCTGTTGCATTTTTACAACCACAAACCAGTCAGTGCCAACGCCAACCCAAAGCAAGACTGCTACTTGTGGCTCTTTGAAGTCACTGCAGAAAATCTTTGTAGTTTTGACCAAAAAGTAAATACATTATTTTTTAAATGCATTATCACAATAAAACTTGTAGCTTTTTTTGTGGTTGTCCTATCCATTATTCATCAAATATGTTAAAGACGTGTCTGTTGCACAATGGTCCTACTTATAGAAGGAGATTGGTTCACTCGATATCAAATCTGGTACTGAAGGGCCAGTTTTCTGTATTTTCACTACTCCAACACATCTGATTTGAATAAATAGGTGGGAAGAGACAAAAGTAGCTAAGAGGTAATTCAGTCATTGAATCAGGTGTGTTGGAGCAGAGAACAAGTAAAGCACGCAGTGTAGCGGCCCTCAAGGACCAGAAGAGGGACACGCCTGCAGTAGAAGCTTATTTCATGAACTGATCTCCCAGCTACACAATGTGATATTTCGCTGAAATCCACAGAAAAAGCAAAAGGTTATATAACCTAGGCAAGTCACTGAGAAGAACATTATAAAGTGCACTTTGGAAACTCATCACAGATTGTAATCAGTTTAATAAGAACAATTTGAGGTAAATGCCTAACTTTGGAAAAAATAAAAAAGAGTAGTTAAAGCTGGTCAATTAAGGTCTTTGATTTTATTTAAAAAATAAAGACAATTCATCTGACAAACAGGTTTAACTTTTTGTTCATTTTAACTAGCATTATGATTCAAAACAAGATATATTGTAAATATACTTATATGTATGATACTCTATGCTATCAATTCAATTCAGTTTATTTATATAGCACCAAATCACAACCGAAGCCCTCTCAGAGCAATGTACAGAAACATCCACATGCATTAAGTCAGTTATAACGCTATTGGTCGAAGGAGCCAACAGATTGTGAGTTTTCACTTCATCAATCTCCCATCCTAAGCAAGCACAGAGGCAACAGTGGAAAGAAAGAAAAAAAAAACCTCCTTCATGAGGAAGAAACCTCCAGCAGAACCAGGCTCAGGACAAGCAACCATCTACGTTTGAGAGGACAGGAAGGAGAAATGGACACACAATGCCAGGTCTAGGATGGAGGCCATCAGGTTTTCTCTAGAAGACAAAAAGACAGAAAAAACGTGTAAAAAACAATTACAAACAAAAAATATTAATTCATATGCATTTGTAACTGTTCATTTGATGAAATGAGGTCAATTTGTTCTTGAGCAGTGTAAGATTACAGCAGCATTCTAGAAGCATACAATAAAGAAAAAGGCCAGGAAACCCGAGCTAACTAATTATAGGACTTATCAAAAAGGAAAGTCTTAGGCAAAGTCTTAAAACTGGACAATGTGTCAAAACTAATGGACAGAAACTGGAAGTTGGTTCAATAAGAGAAGAGCCTGATAACTGAAAGATCTTCCTCCCATTCTGCTTTTGGAAACTCTAGAAACCACAAGTAAACCTGCAGTTTGAGAGTGAAGTGAAGAAACAGAACAATAAGATGTGTAATATAAGATGGAGCTAGGTGGTTGAGAACTTTGTTGGTTTGAAGTAAGATTTTGAATAATATATATATATATATATATATATATATATATATATATTTAAAAAATCTACTTATATGCTTATGATTTAGGTTATGTGTTGTGTTTAATTAACTTATGTGATACATTTTGAAATAATAATAAGGTATTAAGTAAAAACAAAAAAAAGTATTATTTACATTGTATGTCATTTATCCACAGTATTCTTGGGGGTGTCACTGTAGAAGCAAATGTGCATTGTACTTCCTGTCCGACACCGGAAGTGCCTTTATTCCATAGGCGGAGTATGTATCGCGGGTGTTTTTGAAAGTTATTTTCATTCATTTTATCGGAGCAAACACAGCTTTTGTTTAAACGGAACGTTTACTGAAATGTCCTACCGGGGTTCAGGTACCTGCTGTGCTGTTCGCGGCTGCACCAACAACCGGACCAAGCTAAATCTTTGGCTAAAACAACAGTGTTTTCAACACGGACCCAAAACAAAGAAAGAGTGTTCCTGCATCCTTCTCTATGGCTGTGTCTGCGCGATCAGGTAACATCTAATTTCTTTTTATTCAGGGAGGGTTTATTAATGAGAGTTTTGGATGATTTACTGTCTTAAAATGATATATGTCAGGCGCGACCGGTATCTTTAGCCGAGATAGCTGCTAATAAACCTTAGCCGAGAGGCCGGAGCAAACGCGTTCGCTATTTATGTAGTTTTAAATTATGTCTGCGCGATCAGGTAACATATTTTTATTCGGGGAGGGTTTATTAATGAGAGTTTTGGATGATTTACTGTCTTAAAATGATATATGTCAGGCGCGACCGGTATCTTTAGCCGAGATAGCTGCTAATAAACCTTAGCCGAGAGGCCGGAGCAAACGCGTTCGCTATTTATGTAGTTTTAAATTATGTCTGCGCGATCAGGTAACATATTTTTATTCAGGGAGGGTTTATTAATGAGAGTTTTGGATGATTTACTGTCTTAAAATGATATATGTCAGGCGCGACCGGTATCTTTAGCCGAGATAGCTGCTAATAAACCTTAGCCGAGAGGCCGGAGCAAACGCGTTCGCTATTTATGTAGTTTTAAATTATGTCTGCGCGATCAGGTAACATATTTTTAGTCGGGGAGGGTTTATTAATGAGAGTTTTGGAAGATTTACTGTCTTAAAACGATAGATCTCAGACGCGACTGGTATCTTTAGCCGAGATAGCTGCTAATAAACCTTAGCCGAGAGGCCGGAGCAAACGCGTTATTTTTAAATTATGTCTGCGCGATCAGGTAACATCTGTAATTTCTTTTTATTTGTCCCTCCTCTTTTAACAAAACGAGTGGTGTTCCCACATTTTTAATGAACTAAAACAACAAAGTTTGGACTGTCTTCAACTGTATTACTCGCATGTAAACAAACGGTGTTTCCGGTCAACCGGAAGTCGTGTGCACATTTCGCGCAAAGCATCATGGGGCGTAGGAATACTGTGGATAGTGACCAAGATACAATATCTGCTCTAATAGAAACCGTATCAGCGCTCAGTTGACAGGGAGATTTAATGTTGTAGGATACTTTAATTTTGCTTCAGATTTATTATTATTATTCATGTTTATGTTGTACATTTTTTTAAGTTTTGTTTCGGCTGCTTTGGAGTTTTAGAACATTTTACATCACAGTTTGTTTATGTTTATGTTTATTAAATTTGTTCATTTTTTTTACAAAATAAACAATACAAGACAATCTCATAAATGATAATGTACAAAATATAAATAAAAAAAATGTAAAAAATGTGGTTTGTGATGTGGATGCTCCGTTTTTCTGCCTTTTCGACCACTACTTTTTCCAAGTAGTTTTAGTACTGTATTATCAATCTCATATAATAATAGTAAAAAAAAAATGCTACAGTCACCACTTCTCTGATGGTGGCTCTTCGGTGCACGGCCAAGACCTCATTGTGTGAGATGTGGGAACTCCCAGGAGGAAGCAGCTATGTTTGCACTGCAGTGGTGAGCAGGCTGCTCTCCAATTTCTTTCCCCAGAGTCCTCCAAAGATTTCACTTTCTTGGGGTTTCAACTTGTGTTTTACATCGCAGAATGTATTAACTCTATAGCTTGCGGTTGGGAGATATGACACTGGAGTCTCTATATGAGCCCTTTGATGCAACATGAAGCAACCTGAAAGCAAGTTCTGACATTTCGCCGCCGCAGTGACAAAACAGCAGGAATCTTAACCTACCTCAAAAATGAGAACATCAACATTTCGTGAAGGTAAAACCAAAGTTTTGTCACAATGTGTGTTCTATTTCAGGATCTTGCTGCTGTGTAAAATGTTTCTAAAGGCAGAAAAACAACTGGTGTATGTTGTGTTTTATAACCTGTATACATCAGCAGGAACAAGAGATAAGTCTTAATCTGCATGAATAGGACAGAGAAACATTTTTCTTATTGACATAGTTTAAACATATTGATTTTTTTCCCACTTTGTATGTTATGGAGATGTTATTGAAAATCCCAGTTCTGCCCAAAACAGTTTGTGTAATTTTTTGCTTTTAAAAAAGTGCAAAAAAACCCACAAAATACCTTAAAATGACATGATACATGCCACTGGCATAATAAATACATGCAAACCCAAGATCTTGAGGTTCAAGGTGACTTCACTGTCATTCACATCACGTGTGAATACATACACTTGATAAATAAACTGGATAAATACACGTGTTAATTGCTGATGCACTATAATAATAATAATCATTTTATTTAAAAGCGCCTTTCAGGACACCCAAGGACACTTAACAAACCAACACAGTGTAATACAGAGCAAACATTATCAGCGACAAATTGAAATATAAAATACATAAAGGATATAAAATGGAAGATAAAAATACATTTAGTAAAGTTAGTGATGAGCTAGTCTAAAGAGATGGGTTTTCAGGGCAGTCACTATGTGGCTGTATCATGTATGAATGATACAGTATCTATGTATATCACCATCATAATTCAATTTCAATGTTACTATACCTGTGCACTAACCTGTCACACAACCTGTGCAGTTTGTTAATGTGTTGTATTACATGTATTTTAGCTTATATTACTACCTTGCAATAATTATTCATGCAAATGCATACTGCTTGCACCATTAAAATACTACAATGTTGATTTTTATTTTCTCTTTAGGACCTTGTTGTAGGGATGACACCAACTAGTGGGCATCCCTTGTCTGTGCACCCTTGTGTTTCAATTATTTAGACCGATTTCCTCCTTGTGTTCCCAGGTGTTTGCAACCACATCCTGTCTTGTCTGTGTATATATAGTTTGTCTGTGAGTCTTGTCCTTGGTCGTGTCGTCGTTAGGTATGGTCTTGTCCTGTCCTGATCCTGTTTTGGTCCCGGTCCTGATTCTCTCCCGTTGTAAGTTTATGCTGCCATGTCAGCTCTTTAACTTATTATTATTAAAAAATATATCTTTTTGTACCTGCCGAGTCTGAGTTTCCTGCCTGCAACTATTGGGTTTGTTTCTGCCCTGGCTGAAAATCCCGACACTTGTAAATATTAGAATTACTTTTTTTTCTTCACATTTTGGTACTTTATTTGTGTACCCTTATTGTATTGTATGCTTTAGTATTTCTTTTTGTGTGTGTGTGTGTGTGTGTGTGTGTGTGTGTGAGTCAAAATCAGTTATTCTAATCCTGAGCAGTTCATTGTACAGTTAACTTTGCATATGGCAAATAAACACAACTAGATGTGGTACATGAGGTGGAACAAAATTGTGTACTCAAGGTCCCAGTTACTCCCAAAATGGCAAAAATATAAAGTATAAAAAAGAAATAGTATACAAGGATCTAAGATACACACTAAACATGCTACAAGATTCATAACTGGCTGTGATTATCGTACCCACCACTGCACCTTGTTTTCATTGGTTAACTGGACATCATTAACCTCACACAGACTATTCCACAGGTACATTTTCATCTTTAAATCACTTCTTGGTCTGCTGCCTTCATACATCTCCTCCTACATGTCTCTGCGTGAGTGCAGCTACAGCGTGCGCTCTCAGGACATGATTACCTGCAGTGTTCCCTCAGTGAGGACTGAACTTGGCAAAAGGGCCTTCTCCTACTCTGCTCCTGTTTCATGGAATATCTTACAAAAAGATCTGAAGATCTCGACCTTGACCTCTCTAAATGGTTTTAATAATCTGTTGGAATTCTGGCAAAAACCAATGCTGACATGCTCCTGTTTTTAGCTTTCTACATTCACCTTAATCTATCTGTTTTGCTAATTTGACATGTTTTTTAACTTGTTAAAAAAAGAAAAATCTGAATGCCTCTCTTATGATTGTCTGTTGTTGTCGCTGTTGTCATAATTCTTTGTTGAAACCAGGTCTCTCTTGTAAATGAGTCCTCGAGGCTCAATGGGATTAACCTAAATAAAGGTTGAATTAATATTTTATCCATCAGACCAGAGCCACATGTGACCATTTTCTTCTAAAGTTATTTCATTTACCTCTAATGGTTTAGTAAAAATAAAAATGTTTGAAAAAACAAACGAACAATACAATTCATGTCATTTTTACTCTGCTTTACAGAAAACACCATCCCATTTATGCTGGGCAAACACAATTTTTTTATTATTATTAGTTATTCTGAACTGTCTGATCAAATGTTTAAAAGCTGAATTGTAATGAGGACATAACCAAACAGTGAGTGACAGTTGTACTGTATTATTTTAATCTGTAGCCATATTTACGCTTAAGAGATATAAGTTTTTACATTCAAAACACTAATCTTTTGTCATTTCTTAGCTGTGATTCCTGCAAAGGGTGTTTTGTTCTGATTCCGATAAAAGTTTAGATTTCTTGGTAACATTTGGAACAACTTTTGAACTGCAACAGTCTGCTGGACTGCATTTGATCTAGAAATGTGGACATCAGGGAGTCTGAAAGCTGAATTGGGACACAGTGTCTCTCTTTGTGCTGCTGAAACATTAAAAACAGCCTTTGTCTGTTTAAGCAAACCATGTCCCAATTCCATAAAAAATATTCTCTCCAGCAGAAACTACTTTTAGTTTTTTTTTTTTTTCCTAGTTGGTATGAATGTATATTTTAGCATGCTTATTCATAAAACACGATAAATAAATGAATAAATAACCACCAATGATGTGATTGATGCAGCATTTGACCCCCAACAGCATGTGACCCCCAACCCATTCACATCCCCCATGTGATGTGAATCCTTCTGTATTTTGTGTTTTA
>JBBPBX010047463.1:0-13940 GCA_038048925.1 Garcialebias charrua | reverse complement strand
ATCTGTATAGTTTTTAGCATTTTTAGAGAGACACTTTCTAGAGAGACACGAACAGCCGGAAACAAATTCCTTGTGTGTGTCAACATACTTGGCCAATAAACCTGATTCTGATTTTGTTTCATTTTAGAACCCTCTAACTCACCTAGCAGCTGTCAAAATGCACAATGTTAGTTTAATTTCATCAATTATTTGCTATAGTTAGACTGGTTTCAATAATAATTAGAAATAATCATTTTTACAAAAGGCCAGTTTGGTAAACTGAGTTGATAAAAGTGTTTAAAAGCACAGTTTCAAATAGAAAATATAAATACGTTTTGTGCGCACAAGCATTTAAAGTGTGGTAAACCATCTGAGAGCTAGCAATCATTCCAGGTGCTTCACGATACTATGCTAATAGGGGTTGCATAAGCAGGTTGCCGTGTATTCTATAACGAGGAGAGCCACACGATGAGCCCTACGGGTTTCTCCACTCTGAACACCCACACTGAATATAAAAGACTGAGCATCTTATGTTTCAACATGGTGAGATGAAACAACAGCAATGATTCACCTGATAATGGCAGACATGTTGCCTCTTCATGCAACACATCAATATCAAGATGATTTGCATGCAGCTTTGATACTTTTTGCTCAGCACTGTTCTTAATGAGAAAACAAAGGATGTTACTTTAGATATAACACTTTAGCCGTTAGATATTAATCAACTTTACATCTCAAAATGCTGGTGAAGATTCTCAGTCGTCCAGGACATGATAAAATATTGAATAAAATAAAGTATTGAACGCCTTTTTTGATTTTACATCTTACACTTTTTTGATTTTACATCTCAAATGACAGATTAATGAAATAAATTGTTCAGTGTGTTGGTAAATACATCTGCTCTGTACTGTGAAATCTGAAAAGACATCATGCCCAAAGTGCAGCTTCATGTGAAACTACTTCAAAAACCCGAGCTTCTGGGTAAAATCTTGAAATATTATTTACCCAGACAGCGGGAGAGGTTAAAACGACACAGGAAAAACTAACACATCTGTGAGATGCTGTTACGGCTGGCTCGGGCCGAACACATTAAATGGACAAAGGACACAAGAAGGCAGAATGTAAAAATGAAAAAGCTTTATTGCAAAACTGCCCGACTCCTCCCTCCAGGTGCGGAGTGCACCGTCTTCTGGCACAGGGCAAAAAAGGGAGCAAAAATAGACAGACAAAAGTACAAATAAGTGGTGGACAAGAGTGAGTCAGCCAAAAAGAATATAACGTCCCCAGCGTCGGCCCAACCCATAAAAACAGGGCCGTCGCAGCCTGTCTGGAGACGGACTACCTGACCAAAAGGGGACCCTAGGGGTAAAAGAAAAACGATATAACTGGACTACCGATCTCACTCTGTCATTAGGCAAACCAACAGCAACTCCAAACAGCTCCAAAAAGCTCCAAACAGCTCCAAGCTCAATAATGTTCCTGGTTAAACCAGCTTAAACTAACCACACAGGTCAGCATCCCTGATCAATTATCATTAGCAGGATCCTAATGTCATAAATGCAGCCTTCAGCTACCCAGTGCACTAAGCACTACAAAAGTCAAATGATGAGCAAACATTCCTAAGTGCATCAAGCACAGTCAAACTCCACAAGCAAATGAGCTGACACAAATGCAACTAGCAGTCAAGACCAAACATGAGCTAGTAGCCACTCTTTAAGTGCATCTAGCAGTCAAGACCAAACATGAGCTAGTAGCCACTCTTTAAGTGCATCTAGCAGTCAAGACCAAACATGAGCTAGTAGCCACTCTTTAAGTGCATCTAGCAGTCAAGACCAAACATGAGCTAGTAGTTACTCACCAAGAACCTTCTAAACAGAAGATCAGACTTCAAGACAGGCAGGGGCGGGCGGAGAACACCCCACAGTACCCAAACAGTACTCAAACAGTACCCAAACAGTACTCAAACAGCTCAGCAATAAAGCAACCTCCTCTGAGCTCACAACACTCCGCATTCAAGCACAGTCAACTTGAAGTATATATAGGCGTGGCTCTCAGGTGTTCCTGGCTGAACACACACAAGCCTGATCACAATCAGACTAATTAACCAACAAAAGCATGACTGCAGTCAACATGCCTAAAAACTATAGGTGTCAACATTGGCAGCTTCCTCAGGATATGTAACACCTCCACCACCAGTGTTTTGTATGGGGGTGATGTGGATGTCAGGTGAAAACATCTCACATCTGCACATGCAAAATAAATAGGACCCTAGAGAGCAACAATGTAGCGGTCACAACAGACAAACGGACTAAAAACATCATTAAAACTAGTCCGCCTAACCGCTAACATTATCAATGTCATGTTATCTTAAAATGTTCTGAAGCCAAACAGGCGACGCTTGTCTAGGCTTACTCTATAAGACTTATTTTTGTTAACAGACACCAAACCAACATCAACATCATGACCAAGGATGCCAGTGGGAGAGTGGATACTCTTCATAACAGCCAGAGGGAAACTGTCATTTTCTGCATGTGGCAGCTCCACCATGTCAGCTGCAACAGCACTGTTTCCAGCCACACTGTAAGCACAGTAGAGACAGTTAGGCACAGATTCATTTGCAACATGTCCAATATAAGGCAGCAGCTTTTTATTTCTCACAGACAGTGAAAATGTGTTTTCTGCTGTACTTCCAGCCAATGATCTCACATCATTCTTCACAACTCTTGCTTTGTTTTCTGCAGGAGCTAAAAAAGAACACAATGAAACAGGTGGATTTGTTTCTTCTGGATCCTCCTCAGTTAAGCTCACTGGGACTTCTTCTTCAGAGCTAAATAAAAAACATTCACTCAGGTCAATGTAATGTTCCTTCAGCTCACCAAAGTTTTTAAAATCCACATCTTTAACTGGGATTAAGTCAGATTCATTTTCATGTTTAATTTCAAGTTCAGTTACATGAAAAAAGAAGAAACTGTCACCCAAGTTGACATCATCCTCATTTTTCTCCTCCAGTTGATGTTCTTCTGGCGCCATCTCCTGTAGATGTGAGAGAGGCACACCTGCTTGAATGAAAGGCTCTGGTGTCACCTTTAGATGACACACAGTGGGACACAAATGGTGATCTTCCTTTTGTGCAGTATGGAGCTCTCTCAATTCTAGAAGACGCTTCTTCTCATGTAGAGCGGCTAGAATACTTTGACTTTTGACTTCTTGTTCTTTTAAGAACAATTCATGTTTAAGTTGTAGCTCCCTTCGTGCGACCTCGAACTGTTGTGAAATAAGTTCTTTTTCTTTCCTCAATTGTTCTTCAAGCTCTTTTTTTCTTAAAGCAACTGTATTTTCATTTGAATGTCCATAATCAGGCATCACAACAACCCCAAGTTGAATTAATTCAGTCAGCAGTCCACCCTCAAACCAACCATCACGTTCGTATTCTCTAGTGTTGATTTTAAAATGGTTTGCTATACTCAACATCTGCTCTCTCGTGCAGTTTATATAGACATCAAACGTGGGCTGTTCAAGAAATCTCTTCAAATTGAACACCATGATGTGGACACAAACAGCTTTTAAGCTGTACCCCTCTTCTAAAGACTTTCACTGTAAACAACAGCAAAATCACAGCTGCATTTGAACGCAGCACAATCCAAAAACACACACACACACACACAGCTGCGTGTTTCAGCTCAATCAGCAACCAGGAGCTGGTCCTGTCAGCTCCAGAGCTGGTCCTGTCAGCTCCAGAGAGAGTGCAAACTACAGCACACAGCTGTCAAAACACACCAAATGTAAAAAAGGAGCAATTATATAACTGCGGTCCAAAAACACTTGGCTTCAAAAGACTTCACCACACTCTCAATATTTTAAGCACAAAACTCAATGTCTGCTCAAAACCAGACTTCCACAAACATGCACAGCGCTGGACCCGCCTACGAGTCAATCCAACAGCAGGGTGAATTAATTAACCCAAAAAGGATCACAACAGCCCAAACAAGGACTCAAAGATCCAGACAATGTCTCAAAAATCCATACAAGGACTCAAAAAGGAGCAAAAGAATGCAGACAAGGGCTCAAAAGGATTCAAGATCCAGACAAGGAGCAAAAGGAGAAGAAGGATCCAAGATCCAGACAAGGAGTCAAAAAGGATTCAAGATCCCGGACGAGGCGCCCAAAATATGTTACGGCTGGCTCAGGCCGAACACATTAAATGGACAAAGGACACAAGAAGGCAGAATGTAAAAATAAAAAGCTTTATTGAAAACTGCCCGACTCCTCCCTCCAGGTGCGGAGTGCACCGTCTTCTGGCACAGGGCAAAAAAGGGAGCAAAAATAGACAGACAAAAGTACAAATAAGTGGTGGACAAGAGTGAGTCAGCCAAAAAGAATATAACGTCCCCAGCGTCGGCCCAACCCATAAAAACAGGGCCGTCGCAGCCTGTCTGGAGACGGACTACCTGACCAAAAGGGGACCCTAGGGGTAAAAGAAAAACGATAAAACTGAACTACCGATCTCACTCTGTCATCAGGCAAACCAACAGCAACTCCAAACAGCTCCAAAAAGCTCCAAACAGCTCCAAGCTCAATAATGTTCCTGGTTAAACCAGCTTAAACTAACCACACAGGTCAGCATCCCTGATCAATTATCATTAGCAGGATCCTAATGTCATAAATGCAGCCTTCAGCTACCCAGTGCACTAAGCACTACAAAAGTCAAATGATGAGCAAACATTCCTAAGTGCATCAAGCACAGTCAAACTCCACAAGCAAATGAGCTGACACAAATGCAACTAGCAGTCAAGACCAAACATGAGCTAGTAGCCACTCTTTAAGTGCATCTAGCAGTCAAGACCAAACATGAGCTAGTAGCCACTCTTTAAGTGCATCTAGCAGTCAAGACCAAACATGAGCTAGTAGCCACTCTTTAAGTGCATCTAGCAGTCAAGACCAAACATGAGCTAGTAGTTACTCACCAAGAACCTTCTAAACAGAAGATCAGACTTCAAGACAGGCAGGGGCGGGCGGAGAACACCCCACAGTACCCAAACAGTACTCAAACAGTACCCAAACAGTACTCAAACAGCTCAGCAATAAAGCAACCTCCTCTGAGCTCACAACACTCCGCATTCAAGCACAGTCAACTTGAAGTATATATAGGCGTGGCTCTCAGGTGTTCCTGGCTGAACACACACAAGCCTGATCACAATCAGACTAATTAACCAACAAAAGCATGACTGCAGTCAACATGCCTAAAAACTATAGGTGTCAACATTGGCAGCTTCCTCAGGATATGTAACAGATGCTGATTTCCTTGTAGTTGGGGACCCTGTAACCCTTTTCTCTCATGCTTTCGGTAACCTTCACTCTTAGTACCAGATTTATTTCCCCGACAAACAATCAGATGACACTCCAAACATTCCAAATAGCTGCAGCCGTGTTCGGGCGGAAACCGCCAGGATCGCCTTTTTTGCATTCCACTCATGAGTGAGGGGGGCCCTCGCTGAACTGACTCTTGCAACTTGATAAATCATTCAGAAATCATTGGGCACAGACACAAGCAGGACTGCGCTGCCTGCTCCCCAAAGCGTTGCACTGAAATTGCTTGCAGTGAGTCAGATCTGCTGAAAAGCCTCCTAGTATGGATTTGCTCTTTGACCAGCTGCGAGAGAGAGAGAGAGACCGCCTTTTCAGCCTGAGCTCTTGTTTGCCCTCATCTCTTTTTTTTCTCAACAACTAATTAGAAATTGTGCCTAATGACTTGTTCAGCAGCTGGAACTGGAGATGTATGTTGAATTAGCATCCCATTAAGTAACATTATTAGTACCTGGAACCGGATGGTTTTGGGGACACAAACCCATGCATGGACTAAGTGGTATAAATAATTTAAATATATTAAAATGTTGGTGTCCACTTCCTTAGCCTATTTAAGGCTAGATGTCTAATATGTGATGGACGTTTAGACCAAATCAAGTTATTAACTAAGTACATTTAATAATAATAATAATAATAATAATAATGAATTTAATTTATAACGCACTTTTCATTAATGAAAATCTCAAAGTGCTTAATGTTAGAACAATTACCAACAACCCTATGGAGTTGTTGGTAACTCTTAAATAACATTTACATGAACCACAATTATTATTATTATTTTTAATTCAAGTTGTTTCATCATTCAGACTAGCCATTGTTTGTCATTTTGTTCTGAATAAAGATTTTTGCCTGCCATCTTGATGGAAAAAAAAGTTAACAAAAAGCTATACAGTAGTCCACGTTTCAAAATTTTACACCAATCTTGAAAACCTCTGAACTATGCATTTACAGCTCACATGTTGTGCAGTACAAGCAACCAAAATAATATTTTTTTAAATGGTGTAATAACCTTTTAAAATTTGCATCATCCCCAGTGCAGTATTTGTTGGTTGTCTGACATTATCCACAACATTTTCATAACAAAAACTTCAGTTGTTGAGAGATACACAATTTTATTTTCTGATATTTGAAGAACAAATAAAAGCTTGCTTTGTTTAAGTTTTTATGATGTAAAAGGTTCATGATTTATTCCATTTTGAAAATACAATTCAGTCTCAGTGTGACAATTTGCTAAACAACATGAAATACAAACTATATATTTTGATAAATGTTTGTGTTGAACCAGCATGCTTTTTGTTTTTTCTTTGTCCAAATGCAGACTTCCCTTGCATGCAGAGATTCTTGATTTTTAACTACAAAGTAGCGTGTGCACCAAATCAAAGATCCCTCAGCTACTAATGAGACAATGCAGCAGGGAGAACATACTGTTGGCTTCTTTTCAAAAGTTAAAATAAGCACAAGTTGTGGCTAGCACACTAAGTAAAATTGCTTTTAAGATACTGAATGGCATTTTAAAACAGTCTGAGCTCTAGTTTAGTGTTTGATTACTACACGTTGACAGAAGAAAAGGAATAAAGAGGAGCAAATTAATAAATTGACCCAACCATTAAAATAAACATAATGAACAGCTTAACTGTCTACACAATTTTGTTCCACCACATGCAATAATAATAATAATAATAATAATAATAATAATAATAATAATAATAATAATAATGAATTTAATTCATAACACACTTTTCATTAATAAAAATCTCAAAGTGCTACAAAGTGCAACAAAAGCAAAGATCAAATAAAACAAGTGATAAAATCAAGTAAAATCAATAACATATATCAAAGTCAAAAGTCAAAGTCAACTTTATTGTCAGAACTGCAATATGTACAGGACATACACAGGATTGAAATTGCGTTTCTCTCAGTCCCTCGGTGCAACAGTAACCATTTAAACACTAAAACACTGAAACATTTAATAAACATAAGCATAAAATAGTAAAAGTGTAACACTGTCCTGAGTTTTTGCATAGTAGTATAAAAGTATGAAAATTTACACCAACACTAAAACACTAAACATTTAATGAACATAAGCATAAAATAGTGTAATACTGTCCTGAGTTTTTGCATTGTAGTATAAAAAGTATATCTATAAAATAAACTGAAGGTTCTATGTACCATATGATGTGAATTACAAAATAAGTAACATTGACTTTGACATAAATTAATCACCATTCCCCAGTCTTGCATCAGTTATTTTTAATGGGCATAGAAAATGGTGGGCAGTCAAAAGTAAATTGTTTTACAACACATAAACACACCCCCACAAACAAAATCTGGCCTTTACCCGGGACTTTTAAACAAAAAAATTATTAATTCACCCAACGGCTTGACCGCAGTTGTTTTTAATGAATGCAGGCGTATTTTAATGTTCCCTCTCTGTACCACTTTGAGGTTTCGATGGGACTTGACACAAGGTTCGGGTCACGCAGGTCCATCATCACTGAAGCAATTACAGACTCCTTTGTCATCTTTAATTGAGAGGTTGAGTCTGTGGTCAGTTCCCTGAACATCACACCATCACTGATTACTGATCAAGTTACCAGACTAAGAAAAAGTGAAAGGGTAAAACACATTCCATATCTACTTCAAAGAGCCTTCATTGTTTATGTTTATGTTTATTAAATTTGTTCATTTTTTTACAAAAGAAACCCAATACAAGACAATCCCATAGATGATAACGTACAAAATATATAAAAAATGAAAGGTAGCAGAAAGAAGAATAAATCTATATAAATGAAGGCTCTTTAGAAAGAGCCTTCATTGTTCCAAGTCTGTGAATTTCTTTCTGCATTTGAATAAATGTTCCATTTGATCATCAATTTTATAACCTGCAAATTTATTGCACAAGATTTACCAAACCAAATTAGTCTAGCAGGACAGTTGTTGGAGCAGAACCCTGCATTATTTGATGTGGGAAAATTACTTAAAAGTCTCAAAAATTGACATATTTCCCTTTTTTAATTTACTCAAAGTTAGAGAAGCCATGGTAAATTCTACATAGAGGTTGAGCTCTGTCCTTGTTAGCTTTCTTCTATTTTTCCACGAACATCTGTGTTGTGTTACCAACATATATCAATCAAGAACGTAGTTTATTAAGGAATATAGGAAATAAAGTGATGTAAGCCCTTTCATAAGGGAGTGTCGTGCAATCCTTCTTTATTGTTTTGTTTTGAAAACATTTTGTTGGATTTTCTAGCACATCACACCCCCAACTAGTCTCAGTCCAGGGAATTTAAAGCCAAAATCTAAATATCAGAACCAGCAACACCTGTGCAGAGAGACAAGGGTCAGGTGTGAGTGGGCGGGGCCAGAGCACAAACAAAGAGACAGAACCAAAACCAAACACAGGAATTACAAGAGGGTAAACTAAAACAAAAAGACGTCCATCAAACCCAGTAATGTCAAAAGCACCAATTATAATAGGTTTTAAAGGTTTTTTATGTTTAACATGCACTTTTATGTTTAATTACCAAGTATTATTCAGTTAGACTGAAAATACTGCGAAGCGCAGCAAACAGCTTCATTGGCCTCATCACATTTCAACTCAAACATTACTTAGTTATATTTCCCTTCTGGAAACTATTCATCCGTCCATCCCATATATTTTATCCGCTTCTTCCATTTTGGGTCACGGGGTCACTGGTGCCCATTTCCATCAGTCACTGTGCGAGAGGCGGAGGACACCCTGGACAGGTCTCCAGTCCATCACAGGGACACACAGAGACAAACAACCATTCACCCATGTGTAACTGGCTGCTAGACTTCCTGACCGGGAGACCACAGACAGTACGGATCGGGAGTAACACATCTAGCACCATCACATTGAACACAGGGGCCCCACAAGGATGTGTGCTGAGCCCCCTTCTATTCACCCTGCTAACACATGACTGCACACCATCGTACAGCTCCAACCACTTCATCAAGTTTGCGGATGACACAACAGTGGTAGGTCTCATCAGCAACAACGATGAGACGGACTACAGGAACGAGGTGAGCCGCCTGGCCTTGTGGTGCGGACACAACAATCTCACTCTCAACGTGGAGAAGACAAAGGAGATTGTTGTGGACTTCAGGAAGAGGGATGCCCAACATCCTCCTCTGACCATCAACAGCACCGCAGTGGAGAGAGTGGACAGCACCAAGTTCCTGGGAGTGCACGTCTCAAAGGACCTGTCCTGGAGCAGGAACACTGCAGCACTGGCAAAGAAGGCTCACCAGCGTCTCTACTTTCTCCGCAAGCTGAAAAGGGCTGGAGCTTCAACCCCCATCATGAGCACCTTCTACAGAGGTGCCATAGAAAGTGTCCTGACCAGCTGCATCACTGTGTGGTTTGGTGCATGTACTGCATCCTGCCGCAAGAGCCTCCAGCGCATTGTGAGAGCAGCTGAGAAGATCGTGGGCACCTCCTTGCCCTCACTGCAGGACTTACACAGCAAACGCCTCACTCGGAAAGCCCACCGCATGGCAGGTGATCCCACACACCCACTACACAGCTGCTTCAGACTGCTGCCATCAGGAAGGAGACTGAGGAGTCTCCAGGCTCGAACCAGCAGACTGAGAGACAGCTCTGTTCATCAGGCAGTCAGAATGCTAAACACTCTGCCTGCTCTGCCTCCCCTCCCATTTGAACTGCCTTAACACTAAAACTTTCTCACATACTATCACTCAACACAAAGTTTTTAACACTAGACTCTGTGTCACCAAACGGGTTTTCACTAAACTCTCGGTCATGTGCTCATACAGTTTGCACTACTTCTCATACTTGCACTAATGTCTGTATTACATCACTGCCTATAATCATAATACTGTTTACATTCTCTGTTTACATTTATTAATACTGTTTACTTTTATTACTACTGCTTACATGTAATTACTACTGTTTACATTTATTTACACTACTCTAATATCTACACCACTGCTGGTACATATACAGTGTGCTCTGAACGGTCTTATTTAGGGATGCCCAATGTGCCTTACTGCATATGCCACTTTTTGCCTCTACAACAACATCAACTACTACCTCATACATATACTGTGTACATTGACTCATACGCTGCTTTGCCACTTTGCAAATGTCAATGCTAGAAACCTTTAGTTTATTTTAGTTATACTTTTTATACTCTTTTTTTATACCACTATGCAAAAAAAACAAAAAAAAACAACTCAGGACAGTGTTAGTTTTACTATTTTTATGCTTATGTCTATTATTATATGTTTCAGTGTTTCAATGTTTAGATGTTTACTGTTGCACCGAGGGACTGAGAGAAACGCAATTTCGGTCCTGTGTATGTCCTGCACTGTACATATTGCAGATCTGACAATAAAGTTGACTTTGACTTTGACTTTTGACTTTGACTCTCTCACTCACATCTAGGAACAATTTAGTTACCAATAAGCCTAACATGCATGTTTTTGGTCTGTTGGAGGAAACTGAGATTACCCGGGGACAACCCACACAAGCACAGAGAGAACATACAAACCCCACCCAGAAAGAGCCCCGGCCGGGATTTGTACCAGTGAACAAGCAGCAGCTCTAACAACCTTGTCACTGTGCTCCTTCTGGAAACCTCATACTTTAAATAAGAATAGAAGGCAATACAAAAAAAATAAAAAATAATAAATAAAGAACAGTTTTCATGTATAAATTAATAAAATAAACTTTATTTTAAATAATGACACTTGTTTTTTTTTTCCTTTACCAGTAATTGCAGTGATTTTTAGTGGATAAACAATTGATGTAGATTATGTCTATTTTCTATCTAACATCATCCAGAAGACAGGGCTCATCATCATCATCATCATCATCATCATCATCATCATCATCATCATCATCATCATCATCATCATCATCATCATCATCATCATCATCATTATTATTATTATTATTACATTATTATTATTATTACATTATTATTATTATTATCATTATTATCATTATTATTATTATTATTATTATTATTATTGTTAATACTGATAATAATAATAATAATAATAATAATAATAATAATATTATTGCTGAAGTCACTTTCTTAATTTTGTAAAAACTGAAATCTTTTAATATTTTTTTTTCACATATCCAAACAAAACTTAGCTAGTTTATATGATATTTTACAAAACTCAAAAATATCAAAACAATATTGATCTAATAGATGAAATGTATTTATTTATTCAACCACGCAATCAGACATGTATTCCTCACTCGCTCTCAAGCAAGATGGATGCTTTTCTTCCCTCTCCCATCCGCCGCCTGCTTTTTTGCTCTCAGTTTTGTGTATTGGAGCTTCGATTTACACATCTTCTGAATTGTAAGCTACTGTCATGGATCTGGTCAGCTGGACTTTCAACGCAATATATAAAAATCTTTCAACCAAGTGCCCGGGTCCTGGAGAACCCTCACACCCTGCTGAGACACACGCAGCAGAGTATGTCATGGATCTGTGGGAGGTTTGGAAGCTGATGTGCTTGTGATGTGTCTCAGAAGGACACAAATATGTTTATTATTGGAATCATGATAGCAGGATTTCTGCATTTTGGCACTGGCGGATACCTATGTTATCGGCTATTGAAGAAGACAATGGCACCAGTGGCAAAGGCCATGGCAAAGCTTCCAACCTTGTGTGAAGATTTGGTTTGTTCTTCAAACACTCAAAATCAGCAGATTTATGAGCGCAACCATAAGTTGGAAGTAATTTGTGAGAATCTCAGGCCACTTGCGGCTTCTGGGACTTGCCAGCATGTTGGGGATGACCATGGAGGGACCTAATAAGCACGGACCAGTGGAATGCCCACAGATCTGTCCATTTTGGATTATCAAAGGTAACAACAGAACTCAAGGCTGATGAGAAATAATAGTCTGCCTGAAAAAAAAATCAACTTCTGTGGCTTATCTGAATCTGACTCCCTCGTTCGACCTCGAAGCAGACCAACATTAAAATTAATCTGGGATATGTATAAACTAAGAATGTTATGCCCTATCATCCCCCCCCAAAAAAAAACAAACAAACAAAAAAAAAAACAACAACAACAACAAACAGACATGTAGTGCTAGCTTTCAACAAATACTAAGGGTCTGTTCCCAATATGGTTATGACTATGACATCAAGTATACAGTAATGCTAAGAAAAGCAAAGTTATGATTGTTAGAAGTAGGGCCGATAAACATCTGAGAACCCCTGACTTCTCTCTATCTGGTGCTGTCCTCAACATTTGCAGTGAAATCAAATATTTGGGACATTACATATCTGATTACCTCTCTGATGATCGTGACATCTGTATTGGTATGTGTTCATCCTCTGTGAAAATAGCTCTTTTTAAAGCTTTTTGTACCTCGCTATACACTGCCCATCTGTGGCGAAGATACAAAAAAAGTAGCCTGCATAAACTTTATGTGGCATACAATGATGGCATGAGGCTGCTCCTCAAAGTGCCTAGATGGAGCAGTGCTAGCCATATGTTTGTACATAATGCTGTTCCCACATGTGCTGCTGTGCTCAGGAATCTTATGTATAAATGCATGTGTAGATTGTCTGTGTCATGCAATAATATAATTGCAAATCTAGTAAATCCTGCTTTTAGTGCAGTGAGATTTTGTTCAAGATTGTGGAATCATTGGCGCCATCATTTATTTGTGACTCA
The DNA here is from genome assembly GCA_038048925.1 of Garcialebias charrua. NCBI lineage: Eukaryota > Metazoa > Chordata > Actinopteri > Cyprinodontiformes > Rivulidae > Garcialebias > Garcialebias charrua. Next base: position 908 of record JBBPBX010047463.1, on the reverse strand, counting down.
GTGAATTATTTGTCTTTTATTTCTTTATTTTAATTTTTTTTTTATGGATTTTTTTATGTTTTTATGTTTATGGACCTTACTGTGACACCAACATCTCAAAAGGACTATGGTGCTATCTGGAAATGCTTCAAGGAGAAATCTCACAATCTTGTCATCAAATGCATACTGCATGTAATGTGTCTATACATGTGCTTGCTGGTAGAGTTTTCTGATGTCTTAAATCGTGTCCTTATAAGAATAGTGTGAAGAGATCTTTTTTTTGTAATATCACTCTCCTTTCCTCATGGCTTTCCCCCTTTTCTATCTAACAAAACAAGGGGCCACATTATAGGAACAGCAGCAACGTGTACTCCGCCCATCTTTCGGACGACTGCATGAACATAATCTCACTGCACTTCGGTGCAATGATAACAAAGCTTATTCTGATATATCCATCTGGAGGTGCTGCACCACCCTCTGCACCCCTACTTCCCCTGGCCTAAAGTGCCTCCACAACCCCCCAGCAGCTTTGTAAGCATAGAAACAACAGCTAACAATTTAAAAGGTCTGAATAAATTAGACACAGATAAAATAATTCATTAGTCCTGAAACGCTCCACAGGACTGAAAGAAAAAAAAAATGGATTAAAACACAGGGATTTCCTATTTTAATTGCTTTGAATGACAGGGGACATCGTTTGTTTTTCATCAACATAATGACACAAACAATTTTTAATCTTTGAACATTCCAATCACTTCTGGCATAAGGATTCAAAGCATGTGCTTGTAAATCTGTGAGCATGTTTGCGTGCAAAGAGGAACAGAAAACATGTGCTAAACCAGATATGTAGACCTGTACTATATTTACATTAAAGTGTTGAAGACTATAAAACCCCTAATGCTTGAAATCACTGAGATGGCAAGATTATT
>JBBPBX010047462.1:13464-26149 GCA_038048925.1 Garcialebias charrua | reverse complement strand
GCTGTGGATGAGAGGAAGGGCCACATGACGTCAGTGTTATTACAAAAGCATGGGGACAGATTGAAACCAGTCGCCTATTTTTCAGCTAAATTAGATCCAGTCGCCGCTGGTTTGCCTCTCTGCTTGCGCGCTGTAGCCGCAGCAGAAAAAGCTGCACTGGCGAGTAGAGACATTGTGGGGTATTCTGATCTGACTCTCCTTGTCCCCCACGCAGTTACTCAAATTCTTAATGAGCAAAAAACTGCTCATCTTTCAACCGCACGTTGGTTACGTTATCACACCACACTGTTGGACATGCCCAACATCACCATCCAACGATGTAATGTCTTGAATCCTGCAACTCTTTTGCCAAACGAGGATGATGGTGAACCACATGACTGTATGGCGGAACTTGAAGTCATATGCACACCACGACCTGACTTAGAACAAAATCCTTTGATTGACCCTGATTGGGAACTTTTTGTTGATGGATCTTCTTCCCGTGACCCTGACACTGGTCAGATTCGCAGTGGATATGCTGTTGTTACTCTCACACACACAGTTGAATCATCTTCTTTACCATCATGCTCAGCACAAGCCTGCGAGCTGGTGGCTCTCACTCGTGCATGCACACTTTCTGAAGGTAAAACTGTTAACATTTACACAGACAGCAGGTATGCTTTTGGAGTTGTTCATGACTTTGGAGCTTTGTGGAAACACAGAAACTTCCTCAAGTCTGATGGCCAACCAATCCTTCATCACAAACTTGTAGACGAACTTCTTACTGCAATCACTCTCCCTCTCAGAATTGCAGTCATCAAATGTGCAGCACACACATCAAACACTGATCCTGTCTCCATAGGTAACTCACTCGCTGACACAGCAGCTAAACAAGCATCAATGTTGCCCAACCCAACTAATATGCTTTTGTCTTTGCCTTTAAACAAAGATGATGATGTTTCATTCTCTGTTTCAGACATGCAAAAGTTTGCACCAGGCAGTGAAAAGGCAAACTGGAAGAAACACGGATGCATTTTTCAAAATGATGTGTGGGTAGGTCCAAATGGTAATCCATGCCTTCCACGACACTTTTTCCCTTCTTTTGCAACATTGACACATGGATTGGACCACGTGTCAAAAGGAGGGATGGTGAGACAAATCAATGAAAATTGGTTTACGATTAACTTTCATCAGACAGCCAAACAACACTGTGAGGCATGTTTAATCTGTGCTACACATAATGTTGCTAAAGCCATTAAACCCACAGGTTCTGGAGCTCACAAAACAATCACAGCACCATTCCAACACATCATGATTGATTTCATTGAACTAACACCAACTCAAAACAAAAGATACTGTCTAGTCATAGTAGACATGTATTCCAAATGGGTAGAAGCCTTCCCGACAAAGCATGCCACAGCTAAAACAGTAGCTAAACTTCTGTTACAAGAAGTCATTCCCAGGTGGGGAATCCCACAAAAAATCTCAAGTGATAATGGCCCCCATTTCGCAAATCAAATCCTTGACGACATATCACGAGTACTGAACTTTGATCTGACCAAACACTGTGCCTATCATCCACAAAGTGGAGGGGCGGTCGAAAGAGAGAATGGAACATTAAAAAACAAACTGTCTAAGATCTGTGAAGAAACAAAACTTAACTGGGTGTCTTGTCTGCCAATTGCACTAACATATTTGCGCATGCGAAGACGAGCTAAGCATAACCTCAGCCCATTTGAAATTCTTTTTGCAGCTCCACCCAACATGGGTGTGGGACCAATCTCAACTAGTGATCTAAAACATTGTGATCACGACATGCTGACGTATTGCATTAATCTGACTAATCACCTTAAATCTATCAGAGAGCAGGTCCAGGGAGGGCTACCCAGCCCAACTCAGGTAAAATTACACAACATAACTCCTGGAGACTTTGTTATGGTTAAATCTTTCAGGAGGAAACACTGGAACTCGCCCAGGTGGACGGGACCCTACCAGGTGTTGCTCGTGACCCACACGGCCGTGAAAGTAGCTGAGAGGGCTACTTGGATCCACGCCGCCCACTGCAAGCCGTTCCGAGGTACCAGGTCACCAACAGAGGACCCACTGGCAGGAGATCCCTCCTTCCAAGAGGAGCAACGCGCCAGAGCTTTAGAGGCTGGGTGCCAACAAGGGTGCAGCAAGTATCGGAATCTGCACGATTTGATACCACCGAGGGATCTACGCGCTCAGGAGACACTGCTTTAGAAGAACTCCTGACAACGACAGAAAAGATAAGACAATGCTCGATACACGCATCCCACGCACAATTTTAAAACAACCTGTTTCGCCTAGAACATGCACTGGGATGAAAGAGTTGCTTTGCTATACTCTAGTCATTGTGGGACTGACACTGATAGGTCTCATGACATGGTACCTGCATCCTGAAAATGTGAGCCAACTCAATCCAGCTAAGAGAGAGCTCAAACAGAGTCCTGGTCGAAGGGACTACAACGGTAACCCCGTCTTCATAGTTCCATATGTCAACGGCACAACTTCAACAATAACTTTACCTGTTTGCAAATTGTTTGACTGCTCAGATGAAAGAATCAGAAAAGCCGAGTTTTACATGTGTCTCTGTGGAACTTATGATCCTACCATTTGTACGTCCTGCCCAACATGGGAAAAGGTTTTTTTGTACACAGGTTCTTGGGGTAGTCCACAAACAAGGAAAGGCCAACCACTTTATTGGTGGGCTGAAAGGTTTAAACTAGTAAAAGGCGGAAATGGCGGATCAACTAATCTCCTATTATCCATACAATCCGTGACAGAATGGCATGAGTATCCCCCACTTAGCCACAGATACCAAGAGGTTGCAACTCGGATTGGACACACGTCAAACCCTAAATTGCATGTTGTTCTCCAAGCAGAAGTATCAGGTACAGACCCCTTCAGGGAACTTATAATTCAAATAACAGATTCTCCACCAACACCCACACAATATGAAGCACCTCCCGATCTCGAGACTAACGAGACACTTCTTAGCATTAACAGCGTAGATTATTCCAAGTTGTCCCCAAATGATGTAATTGCTATGACCACAGGGTACTCCGACCTCAATGTATGGTTAACATGGTTAATTGAATCAGCTAAAGAAGCGTCGCTCTCTGAATGTGTAGCCTGTGCATCTGCACGACCCACTCCCTTAACAGAACCAGCACCGTTGTTTTTAGAAGACGAATGGGGTTTCGATTGCATGTTACTTATCACCCAAAAAATTAAAACTAGGAATTGCACAACCTTAGAAGAAATTTTTCCCCTTGGTCCTGATGGCACACAGGTTGGTGCATTTCATGCTGATAAAAGACACGATTATATTTGCTTCAATTTTGTAGCTACCGCTCCTGACACCAACCTAGGCAGCATAGATATTGATTGGTGTAATATAACATTCACAGCCACAACCACGAAAGGTCGGCAACAGGAGGTGGGGCGACTGACTCGTTCAGGTCTGTATTACTATTGTGGTGGGAAAAAGTTATATACTCGAGTCCCTCAAAATTCAATAGGACTGTGTGCTATGGTTAGACTTAAGGCTCCACTTACTCTCATAGGACACAGAATTGCACAAGCTCTTCCTTATCCAGGTAACAGACGGCGTAGAAGTTTCACTTTTGATCCAACAGTGAACTCTCCAACTTACATCGATGCGATTGGAATCCCTAGAGGCGTGCCAGACGAACATAAATTGGCTAATCAAATTGCTTCAGGTTTTGAAAATCTTCCTGTAATCTCAGCATATTTCCCTGTCACACCTAATAAAAATGTTGACCGTATTAATTACGTTCATTATAATGTCATGCGTCTTAGCAACCTGACCAGAGATGCTGTTGAAGGACTAGCTGAGCAATTGGCTCCTACTTCCCTGATGGCTGTACAGAACAGAATGGCGCTTGATTTTTTGCTCGCGGAGAAAGGCGGAGTGTGTAGCATGTTTGGCGACTTGTGTTGTAGTTTTATCCCCAACAACACTGCCCCTGATGGAAAGGTGTCTAGAGCTTTGGAAGGACTTAGAACTTTGTCTAACGAGATGCAGAGTCACTCAGGTATCTATAATCCCATTGACGACTGGTTTAATAGCACGTTTGGTAGATGGAAAGCGATAGTTATATCTTTGCTTATGTCTTTTGCCGTTTTTGCTGCCATATTGATTACTTGTGGCTGTTGTTGCATACCATGCATACGTTCACTAGTTACTCGTCTAATCACGAAATCTTTGACCCCAGAACACTTGTCAGAAACCTATGCGTTGTTAGCAAATTCTCCAGACACATACATGCAAATGTTTCCCTCTTTAGAATATGCACGCATTTCCCCTCTCCCTGATTCTGATCTGACTACTTATGCCGACGTCTGCACCCTGGAAGAATGCATCACTGAGTTTAAAATGCACCCATTAGAGTAAACCATGAAAATCACACTTATTGCTCGCGCCGACCGAAATATCTTAACTATAGACATGGACCACTTAGACGACGTTTTCACCATCGATTATGATGTACGCTCACGGGTAATAAACTTTACAACCGAGTCGAACCTGTCCCGCTTAGATTTTTAGATCTCGTAGTAAGCATAGTACAGATTTATGCTTTCAGACAACTCCAAGAGGCTCATGTATATCACGGCTACCATTTTCTGAATTAAAGAGACATGTCTCCTTAATGTTTATTTTTTCCTTTTTGTTTTATTGATGTAGTCAAGTAAAAATCAACACATGAAAGTCAAATCAAAATTTTATCCTGATTAAATTACATATCATTTGTTCATTTATTTTCTTTTGTACTTTAATCCTCAATTGTTCTGTTTTCAATTGTTTTTGAACATGACTGTTGCTTGCCACATTATTTGCAGGTCTTTAACCTGCACAAAAACAGCTACTTGCTAATTCTATCTCTAGTTAATGATGGTTGCATGGAAAGTCTCTTAGACACATGTAATTTGATGTTTTATTTTGAGAGTCTCATACTTTTTTCTTCTCTTATAGATCAACTGAATGTAAGGATGATATGGACACCAGATTTGGTCACCGCTGTGGGGCCAGGGTGTTGTGCAGCTTTTTCCCTCAAGCACCTCTACATCATTGCCACCGGGGTTTTCCTGCACAAGTTCACATCATCCAGTTAGGCCTGGGGAGGCATAACTTATGATTTAATAACACTGTGATTTTCTTTGTGGTTTCGTTTGTATTACGAATATTGATTTTGTTATTGTTGTGAATTGTATTGTCTTAGTTGTTCCTGACGGAACAAAAGGAGGGAATTGTAAAGTGAATCATACATTCTCAGGTATTAAACTCATAATTAAACTTATGTGTTAAACTTTTCACATCATGTTCAGAATCATGCACTCCAAAATGCCTGTGTGAAACCAACCACATTTTGTGACCATCTGTGTGAAACCAACCACCTGTTCCTTAAGTTTTAACGTCATGTTCCTCATTTTATCTGCTGAATAAACAGTGACCTGCTTGTGTTAATCTAAAAACACTGCTGCATTATAAGAAATGCTGAATGCTCACTTTCCATTTGCTGAGTGCTCATGATTCCATGTGTTATCAGAAGTTTCCACCTGGTGATAGACAAACACTTCCCATTCCACCCATGGTACCACCCCCAACTGTACGAGGGTTCTTAATCCATGCTGTGTTACTGTCTGAGCAGAGCAGACCCAGACAGCTTTCGTGCCTGTACCATTCTGTTCTCTATCTTGCAAGATACATTAAATCTTTGAAACTTGAACTTCTTTTGAACAGCCTTGCCTCGTTATTCAGAAGTTTACTTCACACCTGTACATTGGGAACTTTAATAAATCCAGAATTGTATTTTTCTTCAAAGGATATAATTTTTTTCAAATGAAATGTTAATAATCTCTTGTGAAATTGTCCATGCTATGACAGATATTGGATCAGTCAAAAGTAATTTTAGATAAAAGTTATACATGCCGAAATAGCTCAGTTGGGAGAGCGTCAGACTGAAGATCTGAAGGTCCCTGGTTCAATCCCTGGTTTCGGCATTTGTGGTGTTTAGTGCTTCACAACAACAAACTCTGCTGATTTGGGGAACAAACAGTGTATATTTCTTCAAGTGATTTACATATCTGATCCTTCAATGAATCAAACCACACATACACAATAAAGAAATTTAAATGTACAGCAGACACCTTTTTCATGCATTGAAAAACCATAAGATTGTACCTTCTAGCTTTCTTCTTGGACATTGTATACCTTGTATGTGTAATTGTGCCAATTAAACAGAGAAAATACTTCATTTAGTCTCTCAAGGAACAAATCCCTTTGAATGACCTGTTCAAGACTTACAAGTAGCTGAGATGGGAATTGTCCTTAGACCTTTGCTTGTCTTCTCCAACACTTTATCCACACTTTGAACTAGGTTATTGCTCTCCACTTGATGAAAATCTGAAGCACCTTAGAGAATTCTTGAAGATACCCTGATGCATGCTCAATAATCCAGGTAGAAAAATCCAAAAAAGCTAAGTCTGGTCCTCTGGACATTCAAAAAACAAAACAAAACAAAGCAAAAAAAAAAAACTGTAGAAACGTTTCGTCTTTCGTCCGAAAGACTTCCTCAGTCTGAGAAGCTGTGTTCAGCTCAGTCTTATAAATAGCACCCTCCCACAGTGGATCAACCAGTTGGCTGATGACAGCCGAAACCAGCTGCTCACATGATCAAGGAGGACCATCAGCCTGACGATGGATCGTTAACACCCTGATGGTTGTTTGCTATTCACAGAGGGCTGAGTGATACTAGCAATAACAGCATTGTAAGTGGGGGACAGTTGAACCCGGAGGCCTCCACCTCTGTTTAATGATGGACGGTTTCTTTTCACAAAGATGGCCTCCTTTACTCCTCTCTCAAACCATTGTGGATATCCTAACTGGGCCTTCCTGAAAGCAGAGAAGAAACCCAAACAGGACTCCAGCCAGCCATCAGGTGAAAAGAAGGAACCCAGACCCAGACCAGTGGTCATTCCGTATGTTGCGGGAGTTTCAGAGACATTGAGACGTTTATTTTCTAAACACAACGTCCCAGTGGCTTTTAAACCCCAAAATACATTACGACAAAGACTGGTTCATCCCAAAGATCCAGTCCCCCGGCACAAACAGAGTAATATTGTGTATGCTGTTCAGTGTCAGGAGGGCTGTGATCAGTCTTACATCGGGGAAACTAAACAGCCACTGGCCAAAAGGATGGCCCAGCACAGAAGATCAACATCATCAGGTCAGGACTCTGCAGTCTACACTCATCTCCAGGCCAGCGGTCACTCTTTCAGGGATGAAGATGTTCACATCCTTGATAGAGAGGAACAATGGTTTGAGAGAGGAGTAAAGGAGGCCATCTTTGTGAAAAGAAACCGTCCATCATTAAACAGAGGTGGAGGCCTCCGGGTTCAACTGTCCCCCACTTACAATGCTGTTATTGCTAGTATCACTCAGCCCTCTGTGAATAGCAAACAACCATCAGGGTGTTAACGATCCATCGTCAGGCTGATGGTCCTCCTTGATCATGTGAGCAGCTGGTTTCGGCTGTCATCAGCCAACTGGTTGATCCACTGTGGGAGGGTGCTATTTATAAGACTGAGCTGAACACAGCTTCTCAGACTGAGGAAGTCTTTCGGACGAAAGACGAAACGTTTCTACAGTTTTTTTTTTTTTTGCTTTGTTTTGTTTTGTTTTTTGAATGTCCAGAGGACCAGACTTAGCTTTTTTGGAATTCTTGAAGATGTTTCCATGCATGTGATTTTGCATCAAGAATATGGTAGGACATGCTTGTAAAGCAACGCTGAAAATGCTTTGTGGTATATATGAAGAAGGAAAAAAGAGATTCCACTGAGATTTGAACTCAGATCGCTGGATTCAAAGTCTAGAGTGCTAACCATTACACCATGGAACCACAAAAAACAATGGTTTGGACTTTTTTTCCCAACAGATTTTTCACATTGAACGTTAAGATTAATAATACATTTTTGTTAATATTGTCTTTTTCTCTTAAGTCCATTTTCTCTTAAGCAATATCACACCGCTGTTAAATTTAAGGTCCCACTGAGATTTGAACTCAGATCGCTGGATTCAAAGTCCAGAGTGCTAACCATTACACCACGGAACCACAAAAAACAATGGTTTGGACTTTTTTTCCCAACAGATATTTCACATTGAACGTTAAGATTAATAATACATTTTTGTTAGTATTGTCTTTTTCTCTCAAGTCCGTTTTCTCTTAAAGAGCGACTAAACCCAAATTTATGTTTTTTTAGCTGATAAACTCCCTAGAATGTGTATAAAAAGTTTCAGAGCACTATTTCTGTGTAAATTTTCATGTATTTGTGCGTATTAGTTAAAATCGGCAATATTTGGTCTAAAAACGTGTTCACGGTAGCCCTATGGGTTGAACAGAAGTTATTGCACGTTAATTTTACTATTAGCTCAGTTTCTCTGTTGTGACATGTCTGCTACGTTGTGACGTCACATCGTCTCCTGCCTTAATATAAAAGTGGAGCCACTCCCCCGAGAAGGTCACTCCCAGTGGCGGCCGCCACTAGAGGGCGCTAGGGGCGCCGCTCCTCCTTGGAACTGCAGCTTTTCTTCTTCACCATGTGAAGATATATATTTTTTTTTTATAAAAGTGAAATAATAAAATAAAAATATTTCGAAATGCATGCATATATGTTTTTAGTTGTGTAGGATAAATATTTTATGAGTAATGATTGTTTTGTTTGTTTCAAAAAACGTTTTCTGATTGTGAGTGACGTACTTCCGGTTTCCCCGCTCGGCGCCGCCTGGGGGCTTTTCCCATGCTTTTCCATTGAATCTAATTATAACTATCCGCCGCTAGCGGCCGTAGTTTATGTCCCATCTGTACAAAACTTTTGGACTGTACAGGTCGCATTTTCCCCCGCCCTCGAGCCTGGACTGTCTCTTATGCCACGGATCGACAGCACTTCCGGTTCGAGCCAAGGAGGGGGGGAGCGGGGGATTCCCTCTGTTTACAGTCAGACCTGATCATCACACGGACAACTAGCGAGTAGCGACGTTGAAACAGCAGTAATTATTAATGGTGCCTCTACACAGGTAAGCAAGTAATAATTAGTGAGTTTAATAAATCGCTGAGCACACATGAGCAAAGTTTGAGCTGTTTTCATCTGTGTTCGGGACATGGTGGTGTGTGTGGGACGGTGGTTGTTGCAGTCAGTCACAGTAGCTAGTAGCTGTGCTCATGGTTGTGGTGTACTGTCTGCAACATTATAAAAGTTGCTACTTGCTGCTAGTTATAAACCCGAATGTGTGAAGACGACTCCTGTATGTTCATCTTCAGCTCATCATGAACTGTTTACTCCTCAGAGTGTCTGTCTGTGTTAGTTAACTTTTGTCTCGTTTCGTTTAGCAGCAGTTGCAAATTTTCTGATGAATAAATCTGAATGAATAAATAAACTTTAGTTTTAGTTTAGTTTAGTTAAACTTTAGTTTCATTATAAGTTGTGCTGTTGTTTCAAAGACACTAAACTTAAATAAATCAAGTAGCAGAAAGATTTAAGCATTAAATAGTTTGAATTTTTCATGTTATGAAACAGTGATTATATAATTATTTGAAAGGTTATTATTTTTATTCTGGAAAGGTTGAGCTCCATTCTCCCTGATGACCAGAAGAGCAAGCTCATTTCACAAGCATATGATGGTGCGAGTGTCATGAGAGGAGCCACAGGTGGTGTACAGAAGAAGATCCAAGATGTCTATGTAAATGCACACTATATATATATCACTGCTATGCTCACCAGCTTAATCTTATCATGCAGCAGGTGACTTCCCATATCTCAAAAGTGAATATTTTCTTCTCAGACCTGGCTGGATTCTCCGGCTTTTTTTCAAGATCGCCAAAGAGAACCAGTATTCTCGATGAAGTGGTGGCCCACAGAGTTCCAAGAGCAAGCACAGTGAGGTGGAACTTCCACAGCCGAGCTGTGAACACTGTTTTTGAACACAAAGAAAAACTGCTCCAGTGTTTTGAAACCATCAGGGACTCAGGACAGTTTGATCCTACCACTGTTAGAGAAGCTGGAGGCTTTGTGAGGCTGCTGGAGGATGATAGCTTCAGCTTTTTCCTGAAACTGTTCCATCTGGTCATGCCTCATGTGGACATTCTCTACAACCAACTCCAGAAGCGGACCATCGACTCAGTCTTTGTTCAGAGAATCATGCAGCAGTTCACAGACCACATTCAAAAAATCAGGTACCGGTAAATTGAAATTAATGTGTATGTTGTGCTGTTTAATATTACTGATACAGTATTTTGTTAATGTCTTATGATTGAACTACTTCACATTTCTTGTTATTTTACCTGGTGACTAAAATATGAACACTGTTCTCTTATGGTCCTGCAGAGACTCACTCCCTACTATTTGTGGCGAACACAGTGGCAGTGTATCCCAGATGGCTAAGAAACGCCGCACACTGGGCCCTGGTGAACGTCAGAGGATAGCTACAGAGGATAGCTACAGAGGTGAGCAGCTACAGAGGTGAGCAGCTAAATGCATGTCTTTTACCGTACAATGTTTTTCATCATATTAGTTCTGTATTTTGAAAAAGTGAGGAGCACTACATCTTTCTAATTACAATGTCAATTTGAATTGTTGCTATTAAATGTACACATATACTCATAAATTGTTAGATGTTAAATAATTAGAAAGCTGACTAGCCATTTCCCTATCCTCTTGAATACCAGGAAAAATAAATATTGTCCATGCCCAATATTTTATTATTCATATGGAAGAGAAAGGTGCCAAAACCCACCCTTTCATATTTAGCATAATTGAAAAGCACAAAATCAGTCAGAGAATCTTTATTGCCATTTGCACCACATGTGGTACATGTGATGAAACAAGATTATGTACACAGGGTCCCAGTTACATCCACCAATAAAATGTAAGAGAAAAACAGTAATAACATCTAAGTAGCTTAAATTACAACCTTGAACTACTTATTCATTTAAATACATCCTGTTGCACCATTGAAATTCTACCATGTTGTTTTTTACTATGTTTGTAGGACCTTGTATTACTTTTTCATTTGTAGGTACTTTATTTTTGTACCTTTATTGCATGCTTTAGTATTTTTTTTGTTTGTTTGTTCTTTGTTGTTTTAGTGAGTTAAATTGTTGGTTCTCAATCTGAGCATTTCATTGTACTGTTGGCCTAGTTTTAATCTGCATTTGATAAATAAACACCAGAAAAACTTGAAACGTTATTTTTTCATTTTTGAGAAAATAGCCCCCCCTGGTGGTTAACTGAGGAACCGCCACTGGTCACTCCCCCTCCAGAGTTCAGGGGTTGGATTAGCGATTAGCAACATAGCATTAGCATTGATGAGTGAAGCTGTTCCAAGAATAGCTCTTCAAACTGATGTTCACCCACCCTTACACCATCAGGGTACAATCCGTTTGGAGGTGAGTACCATTTTACACCTTTCATTCCATAATTTATCTTTTGAGTATATGACGTGTTTCTTCATGTGCTGTGTGTTTGCGACCTGCAGCTTTGCTTCGTGGCCCCACATGGGTCGTGGCGTTTTTATCTGTTGCTGATCAACGTTAGTTCTGTTCCCCCCTGAGATGAGAATCTGTTCCCCCTGTGTCGGGATCCAACCGTGAGGCGCATCTGAGTTCTGAAACGAGTCTTGGACTGCCCCCTCTCTGATACTTCTGAGGCTACCCAGTGTCGCGCTCCTGCCACGTGGCCCCCTGGTGGGTGTTCCTCTGCCTACGGGCGTGCTTGGGGCCCTCACTATCTGGGGCTGGGCGCTTGGGCGTTTGTCAGCTCGGCCTGGTGGCTGCCTGGTGGGGCTCGGGTCCTCTGGTCCTGTCAGGTCTGGACCTGAGGGATGGGCGTCCCCGGTGCCCGAGCCTCGGTGACCGGCCCTGGGGCTACGTCGGTGCAGCGGGCTCCGGCGGGGGCCTGTGTATTGTCGCTGTTGACCCCGGGGGGTCATTGTGTGTGGTCCCTGGTGGGGTTCGTCCGGTTCTTCCACTTGGTCGGATCTGGGGAGTGGACGAGTGGCTCGTCCTGTTCGGGTGGTCCTGGGGACTCTGGGCTCGGGGTCCTTCCTGGGGTCTTGGGCTTTGATCGCCCCTTCGTCTGTCTCGGGCTTTGGGGGGACGGGTCTCTGATGCTTCACAGTCGCTACTAAATGTTCTATTGGAGGAACCTCATTCACTTATGCATGCTCACAACCACACACAAATGGATGCAGGGATGTATAGTAGATGTATGTAGATGGGTATATAAATGAATATAAATATATATGTATGTATATTGTATATATATTTGTAGGTATGGGTATGTGTATTTATAGAAATATTTGCAAGGTCATGAATATTATCAGTCTTTATGCTTGTATGTTTCGTTGTTGTGTTCTGTCATGTGCTTTGCAGGATTGTGGACGGAGGTTTGGTGTGTTTGCCTTGTGCTCTTTCTGTGGACAATTGTTGTTTTGTTGTTTTGTTTTGTTTTGTTGTCTCACTTTCTCTTTTCTTTCTTTCTCTATTAAAAAAAAAATAAAAATAAATAAAAATAAAATAAAAAATAAAAAAAAAAAAAAAATATTGGAGTGAGAGGATGGCTATAAGGTGTGAAGGGAGGCCATCTATAAATGGAAAAAAAAAAA
>JBBPBX010047462.1:0-13219 GCA_038048925.1 Garcialebias charrua | reverse complement strand
TTCTGAAACGAGTCCACACTATCGTGTCACAGTTATAGCTCATTTTAATCGACAGCTCCTGGTGATAAATAAATAAATATAAAACCTCCACTAAATAAATAAACCTGGTCTAGAGTGTGGGGTGTAGACTACTGTACAGGTTTTTTATTTATTTATCTCCGACAGAATCTAGTCTGACAAATACAAAGTATCAGCCACCAACACATCATATATAGCCTATTTATAATTTTTATTACTAATATAGAAGGCTGGAAGCAGCTGATAGAGGACAAGAAAACTTCCTGCAAAGATAACTGTAGGCTTTGTGGTAGGCTAAATCTCATTCAAATTAAAAATATGACTGGAGAAAAATTATTTCTAGCTGCTATTTTTTGATAGTTAATGTCTGGGTTTTTGTTGTTGTTTTTTCATTATTTGAGAGAAAGGGTGCGCGCTCCCGACACAGGGGGAACAGATTCTCACGGGGGAACAGAAATTCGCACAGCACCTGCGTTCTTTTGTTGCAAATAATGTTGTGGATCAAGGTATTTGTAAAATAATAATAATAATCTGTGCAGCAGTATTTATTTTGCACTGGGTCATCTGTTTGACAGGTCAACAAAGTGATACTGTTTGACAGGTCAACAAAGTGATAGAACAGTAATGTTTTTATAAGGTGATTAAAAATGTGTTGTTGTTTTTTAGCTCCATATGAGGCGTTCCACATCCAGGGAATCTGAGCCGTGCAGCAGTCCCAAACACTCCAGACCACCTTCAGGATGCTCCACCCGCAGGATGGTCCACCTGCCATCCACAAACAAACACCAAGGTCTCAGCTGCACCCAACATTGTCGTGGATGGAGGTCTCAAGAGATGACGCAGCTCTGGCCGAGACTGCATCATCTTCCGCTGAATTTGAAATACATGTCACACATTTGGCACTTCCCATCTGGTTCTGTGAACTTCTTTTAGAATAGGATACCCTTTATGTAAATAACTATGTGCTTGTGTTAAATTATTATTTAGTTTTCTTCTAACCCTGTGTGGACTGGGCACCTGGGTGGTCTGTAACACAGGTGTACACACCCACCTGTTCACATCTGGCCATAACCTATGTCAGAAAGGGATTTTTTTATAAGTCATAAATTCAAGTACAGGAAACTTTTAAATTTTAACGTTTAAAAATTTATGCTTCCTATAACTTTTTTAATAATGTCCAATTTGGATTACTCTAATTGATTATTGCACTTTGTTTCTTTTGTTTTACAATATTTAATATTTGCACACCTGAAACAATTATAATTTATATTAAATTTAAACATTACTTTGTAAAAATTGATGATGTAAACATGTTTATTAAATGTTTGTTTAAATTATGCATGCATCTGAGAGAAATGCAATTTCAATCCTGTGTATGTTCTGTACATATTGCAGTTTGGACAATAAAGTTGACTTTTAAATTTGACTTTGATGCATGACTTGGAAATGTATTTATCAATACAGAGGTCTGTAAAGAAAGAAATTGATTACAAAAACTAGTTGTTTATGATTCATTTTATTAACAGTAAGTTAATTCAAAACAACAAAAGTTTCTGTGTCGTGTCACACGGGGGACACCACCTCCAGCTCGTCTGTATGGATGCAGTGGACAGAAGAGAAAGCAGTCCCAACCACCTTCAAGATGCTGCACCTGCCAGCCACAAACAAACACCAGGGTCTCTGGCCGAGACTCTGCATCATCATGGGATCGTCTTACTCTGCGTGGCTGCTGCATGGGTGCTTGAGTCATCACAGTTCTCTGAAAAAAACATTTGAAAGGATACAGTATTGTTAAATTCATTGCAATTTGTTTGGTTTGCATTGAAAAAATATAATTTCTCATAAATCTTACCAGCTGTTAAACATATACTGTATGCACGTCCTAACAAATATATCATAAAAGCTTATAGAATGTTTCTAAACACGGATCTTTGGAAAACAAATAAAATATTTTACCACTGTTTAGTGCTCATTTATAGTCAATTCAAAAAACAACGTGTGTTCAGTTCTAGGTTGCATATTAAAATTAAGCCAAAACGTCAAAAAAACGAGGGTAGATGAAATCAATATTTTAAAATAAAATATATTATGAAACGTTACTTTTGTAATGTGCTAAGTAATAAGATGTGGTGAATTAAAGTCACTGCAGCTGGACTACAACTCCGTTGTGATCCAAACAAAGACAAAAACACAACCGTACACCTCATGCCATGCAGCTAAACACAGGTTTTTCATGTGTTCAGTGTTCAGAAGCATACGCTTAAGCTGTGTGTGATTAAATACACGCAACAACATTTTAGAACTGTTATTTTAGTACAAGTTTAGGCATTTACTTACTGAAGACGCGACTATCCGCCATTTTGAAATCTAAACTTGGGGAGGGGTGAGAGTTCACCACTAGAGGGGGCGTGAACACAGGACAACCCACAACCTCCTCC
This sequence comes from Garcialebias charrua, assembly GCA_038048925.1. Taxonomy (NCBI): domain Eukaryota; kingdom Metazoa; phylum Chordata; class Actinopteri; order Cyprinodontiformes; family Rivulidae; genus Garcialebias; species Garcialebias charrua. Next base: position 10,763 of record JBBPBX010047462.1, on the reverse strand, counting down.
CCTGCTCGACTCTCTACACGCCCATTTTGAGAGAAATTTTGAAAATGGCCTGGGGGAGGAGTTACCGTCTCAACCTGGGTTTAGTCTGTCTTTAAGCAATATCACACAGTTGTTAAATTTAAGGTCCCACTGAGATTTGAACTCAGATCGCTGGAGTCAGAGTCCAGAGTGCTAACCATTACACCATGGAACCACTTTGCTACAACTGAGACAAAACTCGCCTTAATTCTTAATCTACAACAAGTCAATTCAATTGAAACACTTCTGTGCACATGTTCATCAGCTAAACCTTAAAGCTGTAAAAAACCAGTTATCCTGTACATTGGGAACTTTAATAAATCCAGAATTGTATTTTTCTTCAAAGGATATAATTTTTTTCAAATGAAATGTTAATAATCTCTTGTGAAATTGTCCATGCTATGACAGATATTGGATCAGTCAAAAGTAATTTTAGATAAAAGTTATACATGCCGAAATAGCTCAGTTGGGAGAGCGTCAGACTGAAGATCTGAAGGTCCCTGGTTCAATCCCTGGTTTCGGCATTTGTGGTGTTTAGTGCTTCAAAACAACAAATTCTGCTGATTTGGGGAACAAACAGTGTATATTTCTTCAAGTGATTTACATATCTGATCCTTCAATGAATCAAACCACACATACGCAATAAAGAAATTTAAATGTACAGCAGACACCTTGCTCATGCATTGAAAAACCATAAGATTGTACCTTCTAGCTTTCTTCTTGGACATTGTATACCTTGTATGTGTAATTGTGCCAATTATACAGAGAAAAGACTTAATTTAGTCTCTCAAGGAATAAATCCCTTTGAATGACCTGTTCAAGACTTACAAGTAGCTGAGATGGGAATTGTCCTAAGATCTTTGCTTGTCTTCTCCAACATAACAAAAGAGGCTGATGCCATAATAGGACAACATTGATGCTATGAAGCTAAGCTAATTTGCATAAATGCTAACTGTCCTCTGCTCCCGTTTCTCACTGCATTTTATCCAGAACGTATTCCACATTAAACCCTCAAGCCTCCTGGCTTCTGCCTTGCTCCATAAGCGGAGTCTACACCGATAGTAGACAGATCTCTGTTGCAGCCCAGCTAATGCCGGGTACCCACCTAAATTGTCAGAACGCTCCTGCCGCCCCCTTTTGGCCGCTTGTCACGGTCACACTGGGAGACACTGAGACGCGTCTGATGACGCACACTGGGGGGCGCACGTGACCCCCGTTCCTACTGGAGTGGGTTTTCTACGAGCCGAACTGCAGCTCCGACAGTCTTTGTTGAGATTAAAACTTTTTTTATGTTTGGGGTGATCGTATGCTGGAGCGGACAGCAGCAACTGTTTAAAATGTCAAGTTTCTTACTGGTTCCAATTCATGGAGGCTCGATGGGGTAAGTTTAAAAAGTCCAAAAAAAAGTCCCGTTGTCGTTGTGTAATCACATAGCAGAGGCTCTCCCGATTGTTTGCTGGACGCGTCAAGCAACGTCGAGCCGCAAAATATCAACTTTTCGATCAGACGCTGCTCAACGCGTAGGTTGCTTCGGACGCGCGCGTGCGCGGAAAGGAACTGCCGCGTGCCGCCGCGCCGCTTCAAACACTCAAAACGCGCCGCTTCACGATACGCGTCTCCACATAGACTTTGCATGTAAACCGGCCGCTTCCGCCGCCCGACACGGGTCCAGTGGGTAACCGGCATAACCCAGCTGCATGTCACAGAGTTTCACAATGCTGCAGCTTCTGTGCTTGAGAACAGACACATGTTCCACATCACGTTCTTTGTTTTATGCATTTATTTAAAAACAGTATCTAGACTAGATTAACCACCTTTTTCTTCTTTTCCAGTCAAGAGAAAAGAGTCCAGTAAAGAAAAGTCTTATTTCTGCACTGAATGAACATGAAGAATTGAACCAGAATTGAACAACTTGTGTCTTCTTCTGGATGAAGCCTGTGAGACAACGGATAGAAAATCATTACAGGGTAGTTGGATGCAGTATTTTTATTTTTGTACATTTTTCACTTCTTACTTTTCCTATTAAACTTTTTTTTTTCTTAAGTGGTGTCCTTGAACATTAAATTTCCTAAACATATTTTACAATGTTAAACGTGTACTGTATAGTGTTTGTTTAAATCCATACTGGAAGTTAAAGCTTCAGTATGTAGCTTTTTTTATGAACATATTTCTTCACTCTGTCACTACCTCCTGACAGACTGATGTTAGCCAGGTAATCTCTGAAAAAAAATAAAAAAAATATTGTCCCCTTGCTTCTCCAGGTGGTAAATAAGCATTTCTAAAAAGAAAAGGTGACCCGCCATTTTCCAGCCAATAAAAACAGAGTTTGTAACCAGCCAATAAAAACAGAGCTTGAATTTGAATCAGCCAATAAAAACAGAGCTTGAATTTGAAATTCAACAGACCACAAGGGGGCAGAGCCACATATGGCTCTGAGGGGGAGGGATCAGAATGCTTTGCCTGTTGAAAATATTTCTAACTGCTGCAGTTCTACAGAAACTGCATACTGAACCTTTAAGAAAATCTTCCATTTGCATTTGACCTGTAAAGAATCATAAGAAAAAGATTATTAGAATCTGCTCACCTGTTATAAAATTATGTTGTTGTTTTTTTTGTTTCCAGGGTAAAGTCAGACAAATAATTGCTTAATACGTAATTCATCAATGTACGGTACTTTTTTCTTCATTGTAGTTCTATCAAAATATTAAAATTTTGACATAATGTATTTTAAAGATGGTTAGCAATTTTAAAAAAATATGTATATTATGTATCTGTATTTAAATAGATAAATGTATAGTAATTAATATGAAGTACAGTACTTTTATGTTTTTAAATTTAATGAAACACAAACCTTTAACATTTAAGGACAAATTTTAACCAAATTTTCCAATTGCATTTGATCTTTAATGAATCCTAAGAGAAGATTACAGTACCAGGATCTGCTCAACTCAAATTGCCATCCATCCATCCATCCATCCATCCATCCATCATCCCATCCATCATCTTCTGCTTCCAGCAGCAGCTTTACCAGGGAGACACAGGCATCAACAGCCACCTCTTCAGCTCTTATAGGAGGACCCCAAGGTGTTTGCAGACCAACTGACTATTTAATAAGTCATATTTTTATGTTTGTAAATTTAATGAAAGACAAACCTTTAAAATTTAAGGACAAAATTTAACCAAATTGTTTAAGTCTGTAGTTTAATACATTTAATACATCTTCTTTATTGTAAAAATCTATACTAAAATGGAAAATACATGGGTTTAAAGCAGGCAGAGAAGGCAACAAGGTAGGATTATGAATTAAGTTTAAAAATTACAGCTCATGAGGTACTCCATTAGAGCATGACATCTCTTCCACAACATTCTGGCTGTGTCTCAATTCAGGGGCTGCATCCTCATGAGTGCGCATTTGTCGGCCGCATACGTCATTGCCCCGCGCGGAGGACTGTCCCAATTCGAAGACTCCTCCTCATGCGGCCGAGGAATGCGGCCTACTTCCTGCCGAAATCGAAGGATGCATTCGTGGAACCTTCAAGACGGAGGCTATCCCAGAATTCATAGCGCCAGCAGAGATTTCGCGGGGGGGGTGGGACTTTCTGCGTGCAGGGTCGGGGCTGATGCGTGTTGTTGAGTCATCAGCTCGTTCTGACAACAACCTCAGCGCGAATATTCATTCAACCTTTATTTAGTCATTTCAAACAACCTCAGCGCAAATATATCTCATTAAAATTTAACTACAGAAACGACTAAAAAAAACGTGTTAGCTGAATATATATTAGTGTTTCTGAGTTTACTGTTTTTGAAGAACTGATTACAAATCAGATTATTTTCCAAGGGGCGATCTGTTAAAACTCAGAGTGGACCTATGAGAGACAAGTTGTTCAGTAGCTCAACCGGTTAAGCATCCCACAATTGGCGCAGAGATACTTTTCTCGAAGCTGGTTCGAATCTCACTCGGTACGGTTAAAACTTATTTTACGTTTGTCTTTTATTGGATAAAAAAAAGAAGGAGTTTCACAAACTCCTTCTTTTTAATCTCAGTCCTCATTTTTTTATCCAATAAAAGACAAACGTAAAATAAGTTTTAACCGTACCGAGTGAGATTCGAACCAGCTTCGAGAAAAGTATCTCTGCGCCAATCGTGGGATGCTTAACAAGTTGAGCTACTAGACAACTTGCTTTTCATAGGTCCACTCTGGGTTTTAACAGATCGCCCCTCGTTCTTAACAAACAGTAAACTCAGAAACACTATACAGTATATACATGTATTCAGTTTAGTAATATATTTTAGCGGCGTCCCTTCTCTTTCCACACACCAAGCGCGCACACAAGAACTTCCCACCCATTTCAAGAGAACGCCCCACCCACTTCAATGCCGGCTCTCCGGAAGGCTAGACCGTCCCATTTCAGCAGTTTCGCTCAGCCCACCCGGCCTTGTGAGTGCGTGGCCTACTCGGCCCAGCTAGGCTGGGTCCTCATGAGGATGCAGCCCCTGAATTGAGACACAGCCTCTGTGTCAAAGCCTTTATAGTGTTCTTCTTCTAATGGTGGCTAGTAAATAGCTTGAGGGAACACTACCGCCACCAGGTGGTAAGACGAGTAGGATTCTGGACCCCGCCCACAGAACAGGTACAGAAGTGTAATGGAAACACAACCACACGTGAGCTGATCTGAACTGAACCAATCTGATCCGATCTGCGCCGAGCAAGTGGAAAAGGGGCATTAATGGCCATATGCAAGTGCCCACACAATGACAGCATGTCAAGTGTATGGATCAAGCTAGTTGTGCTTACACATTAAAGCAATATCTGCTTTAACAGGTTGGCAGGAGGGTGCCTGACATCCATCCCCCCTTCTTTCTATTTCTGTACAAACAAAACAACACGTCACATCAGGCTACACATACAAACCCATGGAGCTTGCACAGTCAAGCATGAGTTAATCGCCAGGTTTCCTGAAGCATAAAGGGTTAACGTCACACTGTTTATTCAGGTCCACATATACGCTGTTAGCTGGCCCACAGTCTGTGTCACAAACAATAATTGTTACAATTCAAAATGTTGATTCACAAACTCCCAGCGGCAGCAGCAGCTACACAAAAAAAAGGGGGCTTCTGTGAGAATTTTCATAAAAGCACTGGTTTTGATTCAGCGCGTCAGTGCAATGTGTCCAGGTGCTACGGTGTACGAACGTGCCATCTGTACTGTTGCATTAACCTTGGTAAAACTGAGAATAACAGCTTCTACGATGATGTGGAAAATCTGCTAACAGCAACACGCTGAATGTGTACATTTGCCTGGAGACACTTGTTTTATACCATGTTCTTTGTACACAGGACTCTTAAAGCTGGGGTATGTAAGATTGTAATGTAGTCTGTAACTTTTCAAACAATATATTTTAAACATATTTCTTCACTCTGTCACTATCTACTGACAAACTGATGTTAGACAAAGTAATCTCTGAAAAAAACTATAGTCCCCTTGCTTCTCTATCAGCATTTATAAAAACACTAAAAACAGAGTGACCAGGACAATGACAGCCAATAAAAACAGAGTTTGTAACCAGCCAATTAAAAACAGCCCAGCTGGCATTCGACCGACTTTAAACGTTTAAATATGGTTGAAATAGCGTCAGTTTAAGAAAAAACATTCATTCAACATCAAAACAACGTTGAACACCAAACCATTGAAATGGTGTTGTTAACTCACCATGGATTCACCTTTGAAATATAAACCAGTTTTGAGTTGTATGTATTATCAACATTATTTTTCACAAACGTGACAAAAAGATTTTGCTGGAATATGTTAGTTGAAAAATAACCTTGTTCCAACATCCAATCAATGTTGATTAATTAACCGTTGGAAAAGTGTTGACACATGAATAGTGATTCAATGTTGAAACCTCAACTATGAATCTAATGTTATGAGTTCTTCAACCCTTTTTATTTTCTCCCGGCATCTTTTCGGAACTTTTTTTTTCTTCTTTTTTTTTTGTATGGTGAACGGTGTGCGCACTAGATGGCGGTAATACACCGGAAGAATGTAAACTGCCACAAAACCTCACAGAAGAAGAAGAAGAAAGGTGTGCGCATGCGTGATGTGGATCGTCTATCTTCTAGGCTTTGCGCGGGCTAGCAACTACAACAACAGTAAGTAAAGTTTTGTAAATCACCTTAGTTAATAAACCCGTGACAAACTTTGAACGATTATTTTGGGGCATACAGTCAACCGCAGAATTTACCAACGGCTTTACTAGCTGTGCCGATATTTTCGAGCTAGCTAGCTAGCTAGCTAGCGGTCCGAGCTAACTAGCTCGGACTGCTAGCGTGCGGAGCCAGAAACAGACAGACACATGCATGTGGCCATGGTAAGACACTTAATCAAATATTCTCATTCATCTCTGTCTTCTTTGCAGAACAGAATGAGGCGTGGTGATCTTAAACTGTTCTTCTGCTTCATGTGTAGGCAGATGAGGCCTACCACATCGAGCCTTCTCCTTCCCAACAGAGTTGCCTATCCATGGAGAAAGTTTTAGAAGTGGCCAGGAGGTCAGGGTCCCATGTGAGGAACACGACACGACACTCAGGCCACTTTTTCTCCTTAAAGTCATAAAGAACGTTTCATCCTCCATCTTTAAAAAAATAATAATTTCCACCTTTCTCTTCATTAAACGTTACACGTTTGTGTTTACAGGCAGTCCATCCTGGTTATGGCTTCCTGTCAGAAAACAGAGTTTGCAGAAGCTTGTAAACAGGAAGAAATCATCTTCATCGGACCGCCTTCTTCAGCCATCCGAGACATGGGCATCAAGAGGTGACCCACCTTCCTGAAACACATATTTTTGAGTTTTTCTGATGAGGACTGAGCGTCTTTGCAACTGTAGACATTTTTTTCCAAAAGTTATAATGCAAGTTTTTTTTTTTCTTGTCTCAGCACATCCAAACACATCATGTCAGCTGCTGGGGTGCCAATCATAGGTGGTTACCATGGAGAGGACCAAACCAACGAGAGGCTGCAGGCAGAGGCTGCAAAGATTGGTTATCCTGTGATGATCAAGGCAGTCCGTGGAGGAGGAGGGAAGGTGAAAGGACGCAGAGAAGAACTGAAATAACTTTGATAGCATAACTTCCACGAGCTTGATTTGAACCTTGCGTGTTTTAGGGAATGCGTATCGCCCGGTCAGACTCGGACTTCATCGAACAGCTGGAGTCAGCGAGACGTGAAGCCAGGAAGTCCTTCAATGATGACGTCATGCTTATGGAGAAGTTCGTAGAGGATCCCAGGTACGCTCAGAGGACTGTTTGATTTGGTCTTTGAAGAACTAGCAAGTTTTCAAATGTCTCGCTGTGTGTTGTTGGCAGACATGTAGAGGTTCAAGTGTTTGGAGACATGCACGGTAACGCCGTCTATCTGTTTGAGAGGGACTGCAGCGTCCAGCGGAGACATCAGAAGATCATAGAGGAAGCTCCAGGGGTGAGTGGTTCACAGCTGTTTACATTTAAAACAGATGTCCGTTTGACACGGTTTAACCAAAACAGAGGGTTTATATTCAGCATCTTTGTCACATGAGACATTTTAAATTCAAAGATCCGGACATGAAGTTGAGGTACTTTTTGTGAAGTAATCCTTCCATCGTTGTGTAATTGTGACATTATTTTCTTCTTAATATTTGTTTTTAGTCCCGTGAATTATTTGAGTAAAAACATGATTTATTTATTTATTTTAATTTAAAACACAAAACAATTTCACATATTGTATGAAAACAAAACATACAATGAAAGGTAGCAGAAAGAAGAAGAATCTTATTATACCTGCCCCTTTTTTAAAACAATCAATTGAAAAATCAATTCAAACAATAATCATCTATAAATAACAGAACAAAATTAATAACTCATCCCAATTTTCAATTTCTAGTACATTTCACATTTAACTAATTTATATGTGTTTTTTCAACAATTTAGTTTTGATCATTCTCTTAAACATAAACATTGAATTTGCTTTTTTTTTTTTTACATCATTTTCCAAACCATTCCACAATCCAATTCCCTGTATTGAAGTAGATCGTCCCTTTAATCTGGTTTTGTACTGTGGTTTTACAAAAATCTCTGTTCCCTTAAGATTGTAGCAACTTAGGGATTTAACTGCAGGCAGCTTTTTGTGGTCAGTGAGGCTTCAAAAGCGTGAGGGATCTTAAGAAGCATTTTGTTTTGAAGCTTTTTTCATGAATCACAACAGGTTACCAGCACCTTCTTCACCTGAGGTTTAAATTATATGGATATGTTTTATAGACACTTGTGAACATGTTTATCCTTTACCTTCCTCCATATTTCCACCTGGACTTTCTCAGCCTGGGATAAGCCCTGAGGTTCGGAGGAAACTTGGAGAGGGAGCAGCTAAAGCCGTGAGCTACGTTGGAGCAGGTGAAGACACGCAAAGATAAACTCCTCCCACCACAGTGACTTATTACACACACCCACTACAAATGTTGTGATCCATTCCTGCTGCAGGTACTGTGGAGTTTGTAATGGACGCTCAGCACAACTTCTACTTCATAGAGATGAACACGAGGCTGCAGGTGGAGCATCCCGTCACCGAGATGATCACTGGAAACGACCTGGTGGAGTGGCAGCTCAGGGTGAGACGGAGAGCTGAAAACTCTCTGGAAACCATAACTTATACTAAAAGTTTAGTTTATTTTGTAATAAAAATCTCTTCCAGGTGGCAGCAGGGGAGCCCCTGCCCTGCCCCTCCTCCAGGACGACATAACCCTGAGGGGCCACTCGTTTGAGGCTCGTATCTACGCTGAGGACCCAAACAACGACTTCCTTCCGGGAGCGGGGCCTCTGCTGCATCTGTCCACGCCTTCAGCAGACCAACACACACGCATAGAGACCGGGGTCAGAGAAGGTACGTTCATTCAACCGTTCATTCATTTAGAAGGTACGTGTAGCCCCATTTGAGAAACAGTGCCTAACAGAGCAGACAAAAACATTAAACTCCAGCTCTTTTTTTCAACCACCTCATTTAGCAGACAACAGTCCAGTGTTAGTGTTAATGTTTTTGTCTGCTCTGTTAGGCCACTAAGCCTAAAATGTCTCAGAAATATGTTTAACATTAAACGATAAAACTTAATTATCCCCTATACTGCCTACTCCACAAACGACAAATGCTCATTTTGGTATGTATTTGTGTGAGACCCGTTTTGTCTTTGAGTATCAAATATTTTTAAGTTTAGTATTCCACTGTATCTCAAATGGGGGTACACGTACCCCTTGGGGTACTTGGAAACCTTGTGTAAAGTAATTTACATTTTTGACATATTAACACTTATGTTTAAACCCTCTAAAATGCAGAAAGAACCCCGATGGACATCCCCTCAAGCACTCAATCTCAAATCTTGGGATGCAATGGTAGCAGGAGTCCCTCTGAGTCTCTTTCTAATGATCAAAGGTATTTAATTTAAATATGATCAAAATTAGAGATGTAACAATTCATCTAACTCACGATGCGATGTGTACCAATTTTGCTGTTGCATGCTTTAAACAGATCAGTCAGACCTGGCCAAGACAGTCCCTTTCTCAGAGGCGGCGTTGGAGGTCGAGGTCTTCCTCTCGTGGACAAAGGTAAATTGTGATCAAAAGTATAATATTGACAGTATAAATGCAGCACGTTGCTTAGTCTGAACAACTTTTACTGACTTCAGCAAATGTCACATGTTCATTTTTCTTTTTTCGCCCCAGTTAAGCTAAAAATTGTGGTGCAAAATTATCATTCCCACTGCTTAAAATTATACCACCATTTACAATAGCTGCTGTAGAAATGTTCTTCTTTTGTGTTTATTTTTTAAACAGATCAGTCAGCCTTGGCCAAGACAGGCCGTCCCTTTCCTGGGTATGAGACGCGTCCTGGCTACAGGTTCACCAAAGACACCCGTGGGGTCCTCGAGCAAGTGTACCCAGGCTGAGTGCCCACATCCTGGCTACAGGTTCACCAAAGACACCCTGGGGGTCCAGTAGCAGCTGTACCCAGGCTGAGTGCCCACATCTTCTTTATCTTTTTGATTTTACAGGAAATCTGTATATAAATATTTAAAATTGATTTAAGTGCTTTAAAAGCAGAAATGGACAAGAATTCCTTTCAGTGTTGCCCAATGTTTGGGCCATTTTTTTTAATTATTATTGTCTAAGACAATAAAGCAGTTTTCTAAATTTCTGGTCTCTGTTGGATTCTTCCTAGCTGACTGTGTTGTAAACATGTAATGTAGATTAAATTATTTTTCAGACATTTTTGTGATTGCTATGTTCATAGTGAAAATAGACAAGTCCAATTAGGGTGGCACTGTTATATGATGAGATCACATCAGCACCTCAATACTTGAAACAGTGATCAAAATGTATTTTTGTGTCAAACTGTGTTAAAATGCAGGACTTAATATGTTGAGAAATCTGACGTGGAAATGGCGTTGCTACCTCAACGTTGATTAGATTTGCAAAATCTAAACCAAAATCAATATTGAATAAACGTTGGCAAATTCACCTATGTTGAGAAATCTGACGTTGAAATGATGTTGCTACTTCAACGTTGAGAATCTGACGTAGAAATGATGTTGCTACTTCAACGTTGATTAGATTTGCAAAATCAACACAAAATTCAACGGTTATCCAACACGACCGTCAGATGTTGATTCAACGGTGACTAGACGTCAAAATGCCAGCTGGGTAGAACTGAACACACATTGTTTTT
>JBBPBX010047461.1:9813-26149 GCA_038048925.1 Garcialebias charrua | reverse complement strand
TGCGAAATATTTTTTTAAATCCAACAGATTTGACCATTTTAACCGGTTAAGCTCAGAAAAACCTTGTGCTATAAAGTCACTGCTTTGTTTTGTTTTGTTTTTTTGAATGTCCAGAGGACCAGACTTAGCTTTTTTAGATCATTCTCATTTCCTGGCCGAATAGAATATATGTACGTAAAGTATTAAATAAATCCTTTGATTTTTGTAATTTCATCCTTTTAGGATCATTTTAGTTACTTTTCATTAAATCTGTTGACTGCCTATAGAAATTTTGATAACAGTTTAGTCCTGTGTATAAAGTAATGCTAATTTTTGTTTTGTTTATGACCTTGTTTAGGTCAGGGTTTTTTTCAACCCCTGTTCCCACCCAGGATGGCATTGGCAAGCTACCGGACCACCACAGCTGTGCGGTAGGACTTAAATTGCACCAAACTATTTGTTTTTTTCTGGACCTATTACCCTGGATCATGAACTACAAACTACCAGATTATTGATGGACCTTTAATCATCCGGGATTCAAGAACTGATTTAAAATAGAAAAAAAAAAGAACTCTTGGGTGTAATCAGGGTCTGTTTTGTTGTGTGTATTTTTTGTCTATTGGTTATACTCAAAGAAAATGATTATTATTACAAACAATATTATTATAAATACCTTCCTGTCTATTGGTTATACTCAAAGAAAATGATTATTATTACAAACAATATTATTATAAATACCTTCCTGTCTATTGGTTATACTCAAAGAAAATGATTATTATTACAAACAATATTATTATAAATACCTTCCTGTCTATTGGTTATACTCAAAGAAAATGATTATTATTACAAACAATATTATTATAAATACCTTCCTGTCTATTGGTTATACTCAAAGAAAATGATTATTATTACAAACAATATTATTATAAATACCTTCCTAAGTCTATAGTACAATACAAACAACTTAAAACTTGCTTCTTGTCTGATGGTGTTTTATTTTAGAATTAGCGGTTTAGAATTAGCTTCCCCTAATTTTTATAAGACATTAGTGCTTTTGAAATTGTGGACCTAAATAAATTAATTAGTGCTTTAGAAATAGTGGAACTAATTTTTGGGTTAGCACTGCCCAGCACTGGTCAATGCACATAAGCACAAATAAAGTTCATGAAACAGCTCCTCTCTGTTTTATTGACAAAAAAAACAACACAAAACAGGTCTTTCTGACCTGCAAGCCATCATAAAGAGAGAGGGCCTTTTTCCCCCTCTCTCTCATGGCCCACGGGGTATTAGCATAATTGATAAACCCCAACAGAGTGCCTTTGCAATGAGCAGACACAGAGGTGTCTGCGAACCCCCCCCACACACACACACACACACACACACCTCTCAGGAAGACAGGTGGGGAGGGTCACGTGCTCAAGCCCTAGTTCCATTGTGAACAATGGGAGAGTCAATACACTAAAGCCTCCAATAGACCTAAGCGTCCTGCCTTTACGCCACTCTATATGCACATTCTGTGCGCGCGCGTTCGCTGGCATAGCTCTGCTTACTCTCTCACATTAAATGCTTGCGTTTTCGCTCCAAATCCTTGTTGTACTGTGAGCAACTGTCCCCTCTGCAGCTGCGCGTAGAGGGGACAAACTGAGGTCGCTGATTGGTCACTTGCTGACACGCCTACTGAAATGATTGACAGCTCAGTGAGAAAACTCGAGAACTCATCATGAGCAGCCTGCTGCCGTGTTCTGCTGCGGTGTTTCTACTTTATATGTTATAAAAAGTTCTAAGAAATAAAAATAATAACAAGGAGCACTTTTCCTGCAGCCCACAGCCCACCAGGAAATATTTAATACCTCCCGCAGCCAGGTAGGACCTGAATCAATTAATTTCAGTCATTGAGTGAATGGAGGAAGAAGCGATTACTTGACTTTTGGCAAAAAAACAAAAGAAAAGGCCTGATCAGCGATAAAGAAGAGGAATTGAATTCATTTGTGTAACATACAAAACAGTCCGGCACCGGGGAAGTTTATGGTCAGACACCGCGCAAGCGTGCGCGGTCGTAAAAAAGAGCTTTGCGCGTTTGTGCCCTGAGGGGCTGCGTAGGGCTACACTTTTGCCACAGCGTATGTACGTCGTACAGAGGCGTATAGGCAGTATGCGCAGGTATACTGGGGACTTATTAAACAGATGAACACATGACATGTCCGCACCTCAGAGAGGCAAGCTGACAGAGTCTGACAATGGGGGGGCTACATCAGATGCCCTCAGGCAGCCACAAATTTCACACCTCCACAACAATGACTGTGTTCAGCCTGTTGTGGATGAATACAAGTCAGAGCCGAATTAGATCTCTCTTCCTGTTTTCCAAGAGGGACAGCTCTTTATCATCAAATAATCTGAAGTCTGCCAAACCAAAAGGAACACCCCCACGCTCTCGCGGTGCAGCTGCTCCTTTGTTATTGACGAGGGACATACAATGCCCGAGCTGTACTCAGACAGCACGTCTCCTCCCGTTCTGTGCTGATCCAAAACTGCTTTCAAAAATAATTCCCCTAGAGGGTGATTCACGGACCTCGGTCGGTTTACCTGGTACCAACGCTCCATTAAAGCCAAGGACCAGTAAACTGGACCATCCCAGGAAACGTATTGGAGTTAGGAGATTTGCTCATTTATATAACTCGCAGCCTCACAACAGGACTCCAAACTTGGAGGAGGAAATATATTTTCCGCTCCAAACCTGTCTAATAAAGTTGACAGGTTATATCGGCCCTCAATTAACCCTGAACAGGGTAACTTGGGAGCACATCAGCAAGGAGGCCTTCCTAATCTGGTTGACTCCCAGGGGTTAACAGCCTCTGTGTCACCAGAAGGGGCAATACAACCACTTAGGCTAGGAACTGCCAAAAGCCTCAGCTTGTTAGCTGAAAAGAACAGGTTGATGGCGTCAGGCTTGCCAGAAAATGTGGTATTGACCATACAAAATGCCCATGCTGTTTCAACACAATCTTTATACGCACAAAAGTGGCACATTTTTTAAGTCTGGTGTTCAGAAAGAAATATTATTTCTTATGCATGCGACTTGGCTCAACTCCTGACTTTCCTTCAGGATTTACTGGAAAAAGGTTGTTCTCATTCAACGATTAAAGTTTTCCTATCAGCGATTTCAGCCTGTCACGAAGGCTGAGGACACAAGACACCCAGAGCATATCCAATCATAATAAGATTTATGATGGGTGTCCTTCAGACTAAACCACCCAGCAGGACCCTGACCCCTGGTTGGGATCTTGGCCTGGTCCTGGGGGCTCTTTGTGGCCCTCCATTCGAGCCACTGAGCGAGGTTAAGATTGATTTACTATCTTATAAAACTGCTCTACTCCTGGCACTTTGCTCGGCGAAATGCGTGGGTGACCTCCATGCATTGTCTGTGCATCCAATGTGTACCAGATTCGCCCCTGACGGGTCAAAGGTCACACTAAGGCCTAATCCCGCATACACTCCCAAGGTCTTGACTCTGAACCATAAGAGTCTAGACTTTGATCTCTCCTCCTTTCCACCTCCCCCTGTCCTCACTCAGGAACAGGAAAGGTTACAGGCTCTCTTCCCAGTGAGGACTTTACGCACCTACATGCAAAGAACAGCCGAATGGAGGAGAACAAACCAACTGTTCGTCTGCTTTGCAGCACCTGCTACCGAGAGAGCCCTATCAAAACAACGCCTCTCACATTGGGTGACTGAGGCCATTAAAAGGACCTACAGTAGCAAAGGTCAACAGGTACCCTCTGGAGTGCATGTGTTACCCTGCAACCTTGGATGGCGGAGGGTAATGTATAAGATGATGTTCTCTCTCAACGTGTGATGCTATGACACAGAAAAGATGAGACACAAACGTTGAGCTTCCATTAACATCTAACAGGAAGATGTATTATTCTTGTGTGTTCTAAACATGTTTCATATATCACATACTTCAGATATCACATTCTTCAGAAAAGAACCATTAACTTCATTACATCAGAAATGAATGTAATATACCTTTAAACCAAACAATCATTATTTCAACATGCTCTATTTAGCATTATGAATTCTGTCAAATTACAAAATTAATTCACAAATAGTTTTTACTTCTCTAAACCATATTAATTTTGTAATTAGTGCTTAAAATTCAATACCTTGTCCTCTTTTCTGAGACCTTCTGAATTTAACTATCAAAAATAAAAATTCATAAAATAGATTTGAATATTTAAGCAATATCCATTGTTTCCATAGAACAACAGCTTTTCTCTTAACACAAAAAAACCTAATCTTTAAACTGAAAAGGTGCAATGCTCCTTTAATGCTGTCTCTCTTTACTAAGCTTCACACATATGCAGCCATTACTTACTTACTTACTTACTTAATGTCATATCAATATAATTTCTGTTTTTTTCATGAACCATAACGAAATGTCCATTTTATAAATAAAGAGAACAGAAAATGTCCTTTGTGTGAGAACAGCCTCACAACGTACAAAGTATAAGTTTAAAGTGAATTCAGCAGTCCTTCAGTTGTTGCTTAGCAACACTACATACACAAAATCCGCTAGCATTAATTAGCATCCAGAAATATTTCCTGTTTTCTACACAATACTCATCAGAAACTGCACAACCTGACTCACTAGTTGACTCACAATTCAATAACATCTTCAACACTTAAAAGTAGACAATATATATGCCTTAACATACATATTTACTGACCTGTGACACAGAAAAGACGAGACACGCACGTTAAGCTTCCATTAACGTCTAACAGGAAGATTTATTCTTCTTGTGTACTCAACCTTCTCTATGCCACCAACGCAACAGCGCCTCTAGCGGTTGTGTGTGAAATTGCATAGGACTAACTGATGACACTAAAGACTTATTACAATGAGAAATTAAAGATACAAAAATAAAAATTATGTTGGGGTGTCTATTTTCCTATTTTCTTAATTATTGCTTTGCCTTGTTTTTCACCTCTCTACACTCTCCCTCACTTAAAAAAATGTCTCCTGACATTAACAATTTCTTGTGTGTCTCATTGTATGGGAGTGTACTGCTGATACAGATGTGGATATGGAATATAGGGAAATGGCAGTAGACCAGGTGTCATTGTGAAGGGTTGGTTGAATAGCAGCGGGCTAACACCTGCACTCCAACAGCTGTATGATGGCTGACCAAGTGTCTCATATGTTAGTCTTTCTGTTGGTCTTCTCTCTGATCTCCGTACATTGTTTTCCCCTCTGGTTTCTTCCATTTCCAACTGATCCTGATCTCTTTCACACATTTCAGATCTTTCGTCAGTTTCAGCAGTATTTCTTTCACTGACAATGGCTTCTCTTGCAGAAGGACAGAACTCTTCAGCTGTTACACACAGATTATTTTGGTTTTCTTGGTTCTGTCTTGTCACCACATGTTCTTGATCATTTTGGGTTTGGTTAGACTGTAGTTGTTGTGGGTTTACAGATCCATAACACGGGATTCTGCACTGGAGGTTATGATGGTAAGTAAACTCTTCTTCTTCTTCGGAGTCATGCATTTCAGGTTCATTCTCACGTCTTTCAGTTTGTCGCCTTCTTTTCTGTTTTGCTTGTTCTCTCACAGGAAGTTCGTCCTCCAGAGGTAGATCATTGACAGGCATCAGCAGGTTTCTGTGAAGCACACGCATGGTTTTGTTACCCCTCTCTGGCTGTACTTTGTAAACAGGTCCATCTCCCACTCTTTCAATCACATGGTACACCGCTTGCTCCCAGTATGACCGGAGTTTACCTGGACCTCCCCTTTCTGAGAGGTTTTTAACCAGGACTCTATCACCTGCCTGGAGAGCGACACCTCTGACACGTCTGTCATATTGCTTTTTGCCTTTAGCTGAAGACTTTTGACTGTTGTTAGCAGCTATTTGGTATGCCACATGCATCCTTTCAGCCCACTTTTGAACATAGGTTTGATGGTTGTAGTTTTCAGTTTCTCTCCTGGTGCCAAAGAGCCAATCGACTGGCAGACGTGGAGCCCTGCCATACAATAGGAAGAAGGGCGAGTATCCTGTTGCTTCGTGCCTCGTGCAATTATATGCATGCACGATTTGTGGCAGATGATCTTTCCAGTCACTCTTTTTCTCCTCTTGTAGGGTACGCAACATCTGGAGAAGCGTGCGGTTCAGTCGCTCCACTGGATTGCACTGCGGATGGTAGGGAGTGGTGCGTGAGTGAGAAATCCCTGAGAGTTGTTGTAATCTTTGGAATAAGCTATTCTCGAACTCACGTCCCTGATCATGATGTAGTTTCTCTGGGTACCCAAAGCGAGGAATAAAATCTTGGAATATCTTTTCAGCTGCTATCTTTCCGGATTTGTTTCTTGTTGGATATGCTTGTGCGAAGCGAGTTAAATGGTCAGCGACAACCAGGATATATTTGTATCCCCCTTTGCTTGGCTCCAAATGCAAATAATCAATAGAGACCAACTCAAATGGCGCACTAGTTGTGATGGATCCCATTGGAGCTCTCTATGGGACATTGGGATGTTTTTGTTTAATACATTGACATTTCTTTGTTACATAATCCTCAATGTCTTGTTGCATGTTCGGCCAGTAAAAGCGTTCTCGAGCAAGATGTATCACCTTGTCAGGACCGACATGGCCCATGTCGTCATGCAAGCTCTTTAACACTAGTGGTTTGAATTTTTCTGGGAGAACTAGCTGTTTGTTTAGTTCTGTTTTCTGGAAAAGTAGTCCGTTTTCCATAACTAGCTTGTTCCACTCGTACAACAGTCTCCTTGTTTCGTTACACATGGTTCTTTTATCTTTTTCATTTGGACTCCAGTTTGTTTGTTTCAATGACACAATCTCTTTAATAGTTGTATCTTCTTGTTGTGCTGCTCTGATTTTTTCAGGTATAATGGTCATGGCACCATCAGGTAAGTTAGCCTCATCATTTTCATCAGCAAGTTGTAATGCAGCAATCCAGGGAACATCACTGCTTTGTGTTGCTTTGTTGCCTTGCCACACTGCAGACACTACTTCAGGTGATACTGTCTCGGTGTGATCTTTCATGTATTGTTCAAGGCCTACTGGGTATCTGGATAACATATCAGCATCAGCATTCCTTTTCCCCGGTCTATACTTGATATCAAAGTGGAAGTTGGCTAACTCTCCAACCACCTGTGACCTGTAGCATTTAATCTTGCAGAACTCAAAACATAGGTCAGGGGGTTTTTATCTGGATAGACTGTGAATGTTGGTGCGTAATACAGATAGTCCTGAAACTTATCACAAATGGCCCACTTAAGTGCCAGAAATTCAAGTTTACCTGAATGAAGGTGATAGTTTCTTTCAGCAGGTGTTAAGGTCCTGGATCCGTATCCAATAATGCGTAGCTTGTTGTTTTGGGACTGATATAAAACTGTTCCGAGTCCTTCATTTGATGCATCTGTATGAAGTACAAATGGACAATCAAAGTCGGGATAGGCTAAGATGGACGGATTAGTCAGTATCTCCACAAACTTGGATAATACAGTCTGGTGTTCCGCTTTCCATGTCACAGGTGTGCGAGAGGGAAGCTGACCTGTGTTTTCTTTAATTTTACAACCTCGACCTTTAGAGGTCTGGAGTTTGTTGGTTTTACTTGTATCAGCTGAGCGTTGAAGCAGTTCAAACAGAGGTTTTGCCACTCGTGAAAAGTCTTGGATAAAGGATTTGTAGTAACTAAGGAAACCTAGTAATGTACGAACTTCTCCGACTGTGTGGGGTTTCTTCTCCTTCAGCGCTATTACAGCTTCCAAATCTTTTGGATCCATCTGAATACCTTCTCCTGAAACCATTCGCCCAAGATAACGAATTTGTCTCTTGAAAAGCTCACATTTGTCTGGCCGAAGTTTAATGCTGTGTTGTCGCATTCTGCAGAAAACTTGTCTAAGATGGGCCACGTGTTCCTCAAATGTTTTTGAGTAACAGAGGACATCATCCAAATAAGGCAGACAGCACTCATCTCTGATACCCTCTAATACACCTTCCATGCATCTCTGGAACGCAGCTGCATTAGTCAGTCCGAATGGTATTCTTACCCATTCATAAAGACCCAGGGTGTGCTAAATGCTGTCAAATGTCTTGACTCCTCACTCATGAAACCTTGGTGATATGAGTCAGAGAGAGTCAGAAAGTCTTTATTGTCATTTGCACCGCATGTGGTACATGAGATGAAAACGAGATTATGTACACGAGGTCCCAGTTACATCCAACAACAATGAAAGAGAAAAACAGTAATAACATCTAGAACTAACTAAGAAAAGCATCAACTAGTAATACACTAAGCCTAATATAGTGGGAATAAACAGCAGCACGAACATGAGTTTGTATGAGCAGATGGTCACAGATGAATACAGCAACAAGAAAACAGATCAGCATCAGCATGATGTGATATTTTGCAGTGTTTATTTTTTTATTTTATTTTTATTTATTCATGAGTCTAACAGCCTCAGGGTAGAAGCTGTTCCTCAGTCTAGTGGTTCTACATTTGATGCTCCTCAACCTCCGTCCTGAGGGGAGTGGGGCAAAGAGTGAGTGTGCTGGGTGAGTGAGGTCTTTCATGATGCAGGTGGCTCTTTTCCTGCATCTGGAGGTGTAAATGTCTGTGATGGTGGGGAGACTGACTCCAACAGACTTCTGTGCAGCCTTCACCACTCTCTGCAGAGCTTTCCTCTCTTCAACTGTGCAGCCTCCATGCCACACGTTGATGCTGGAGCACAGGATGCTCTCCACTGCACACCTGTAGAAGGAGGTGAGGACTGGGCTGCTCAGACCAGCTCGTCTCAGCCGTCTGAGGAAGTAGAGTCTCTGATGACCTTTCTTGATCAGGCTGGTGGTGTTGTTGCTCCAGCTGAGGTTATCATTCATGTGTACACCCAAGTATTTGTAGCTGGAGACCACTTCCACTGCAGACCCACCTATTTTCAGTGGGGCATGGTTGTGTTTGTTCCTTCTGAAGTCCACAATCATCTCCTTTGTCTTCTTCACATTCATGTGAAGATTGTTCTCTTTGCACCAGCTCTCCAGGTGTTCCACCTCCTGTCTGTAGCTGGACTCATCATTGTTTGTAATGCATCCCACCACCGCTGTATCATCTGCAAACTTAACAATATGACAGCCTGGAAGTGTGGCTGTACAATCATATGTGAGCAGAGTGAACAGAAGGGGGCTCAGCACACATCCCTGAGGAGAGCCAGTGCTAAGGGTTATGGTGGAGGAGGAGAAGTTGTGGATCTTCACGGACTGTGGTCTGTCTGTTAAGAAGTCTAGTACCCAGTTACAAATAGAGGGGCTTAGTCCAAGTGTAGATAGTTTGTCTATCAGAGTTTGGGGGATCATGGTGTTGAAGGCAGATGTGAAGTCCACAAAGAGCAGACGCACGTATGAGTCTTTCTGATCCAGGTGGGTGAGAGCAGTGTGGACCACGGAAGAAATGGCGTCCTCTGTTGATCGGTTCTCACGGTATGCGTATTGATGAGGGTCCTCATTGATGTTGACGGTTGCCTTGATGTGGGACATGACCAGTTTCTCAAAGCATTTAGCGACTATCGGGGTGAGGGCCACCGGTCTATAGTCATTCAGACCAGTCACTGTGGAGCTCTTTGGGACTGGGATGATGGTCGCGGTCTTCAGGCAGGTGGGAACTAACTCCAGTGCAAGTGAGGTGGTGAAGATGTCAGCCAGCACCTCACAGAGCTGGTCCGCACATTCCTTCAGAACTTTCCCTGGGATGTTGTCTGGTCCGGTTGCTTTATGAGGATTAATCTTTCTGAGACTGCCTCTCACTTCTGCTGCGGACACCCTGAGATGCTCTTCATCTGGTGATGAGGTGAGTCTGGTGCTAGCAGGTCTGTTTGGATCATCAAAACGTGCATAAAACTTATTGAGGGCATCAGGCAGAGATGGGTCCCTGGGGCATTGTTTGTTTTTGCCTTTGTAATCTGTTATGCATTTAATACCCTTCCACATGCTCCGTGGGTCTTGTGAGGTGAACTGTCCCTCGATCCTCTGTGCATACGTGGCCTTGGCCTTCTTAATGCCATCCTTCAGTTCATTCCTGCTTTTCCTCAGCTCCACTTTATCTCCTGACTTGAATGCAGTGTCTCTGGCTGCTAACAAGGCGTGAACTTCTCTATTTAACCAGGGTTTCCGGTTTGGGTAGGATTTCACATATTTTTTTATGGATACATTCTCAGAGCATGTACTGATGTAACCCAGGACTGAGGAAGCATACAGTTCCATGTCCACTGAACTTCCATCAGTAGCTGCTTCCCTGAAAACAGACCAGTTTGTCCTCTCAAAACAGTCTCTCAACAAGGGGGAACTATCTTGAGGCCAGATTGTTATTTGTCTTTGTTCCGGCTTGGACCGCCTGAGTGGAGGGAGTTCTCTTGGCGCCAGGATCAGAGACTCGTGGTCTGGAAAGCTCCGAGCGCTGGGCGTGTCTTCGCCGTGTATGCCCCCTTTACATTTGTAAGACTTGGTCGAGTGTTTTATCTCCTCTCGTAGCTGTGAAGACGTTCTTATTGAAGGCTGGGAGGGACATCTGAAGATCAACGTGATTGACGTCCCCGCAAACAATGAAAAGCCCCTCAGGATATTTACACTGCAGCGAGGTGAGTAAGTCATGAATCTCTCCCTGGGCGTCATTAGCATTAGCATCAGGGGCTATGTAAATAACGCTGATTAGAATTACAGAATAGTCACGTGGCATGTAGTGCGGGCGACACCTAACTGTGATCAACTCCACGGCAGCTGAACAAGCTCTTTTTATCACAGCACAGTTCGTGCACCAATCTTTGTGTACGTAAATACAAACACCGCCACCTCGCGTTTTCCCCGTAGTCTCGATGCACCGGTCTGTTCTGAAAAATAGCCTTTCGTCCAGCTCGTAAACAGAGTCAGGAGTGTCTTCAGAAATCCACGTTTCCGTAAGACAAAGCACAGAACATCTTCTCATCTCCTCCGACGTGGTTACCCTCAAACGAAGTAGATCCATCTTGTTGTCGAGCGAGCGAACGTTAGACAGAAAAAGAGCCGGCATCGGGGGTTTACCGGTTTTAGCGTCTGCCCGCATTCTCGTCATAATTCCTGCACGACAACCTCTCTTCTTTTCACGAGAGCACCGCTTTCTTTTCTTTCCCCTGGAGTGCATCTGTTTCCAGAAGGACGTTCTTAGCAGCTCCAATCTTCCGAGCTCTGATTTGAGTTCGTTGCTGATTTCAGCTGTGCCCTGTGGTAAATCCGCTCCGATTCTTAACAGTTCAGTTCGGCTGTAATTCACCCGCAAAAAACGCGCAGAGTCAGGTACAAAAACACTATCAAAATTACTAAAAACTAGAGATGATCCGGGAACTCGTGAAGCTGCGGCTGCACTGAGCGCGGCCATCTTGGATGCACTTCCTTGATCCAAAATGGAGAACCACGAATTTCCTCCAAGACTGTCCAACAGGTCCTGAATGTGTGGTAGTGGATGGCGATCTGGAATGGTTTTACGGTTGAGCTCACGAAAGTCAACACAAAGATGCAGACTGTTGTCCTTCTTTCGCACACAGACAACAGGTGAAGAATACGCTGAGACTGATTTTCTGATCCACCCTTTATCCAAAAGGTTGGAAATATAATCCTTGACCTCTTTATATAATGGTCGGGGAATGGAGTAATGATTTTTTTGGACAGGGGTGTTGTCTGTTGTGGCGATCTGAAGCTGTAAACCAGGGATGCATCCAATATTTCCTTCACATGCAAACACATCTGATTCTTCGTGCAACATTCGGCATGTCACATCCTGTTCATGCTCCGAGAGATGATCCTGATTGACATTTGGATGCCATTTCTCTTGTGAATGGACAGGCGTATAGTTTCTCTTTTTGATGCAGTTTCCACCATTCAATGAGTTTACATGGGTGGCATACAAAAGTGGATCATCATGTCCATTGACTAGTTTTTGCAATGGAGGGGAAATATTTACAGGTTTGCTCCAATCTATTTCCTCTATAAATCCTAAAGCTGTCCTTGGGGGTAAGAAAATGTCATGGTTACTTGAATTCTGGACTGGAATTTGCACCATTTTTGAAGCTCCAACAAGCACGTCAACCAGGGCAGGAAATAACTCCAACCTATCCGGCATGATACACTCTATGTCGGGTTCAAACAACATTACTCCTCCTTCCAGAAAAGTTCTGATGCGACATTTCACTTCGCTGATTTGGTCACTTTGAACGTTAAGACCTTTCTTTCCAACTCTCACTGCTGAACTCTTTGATTTCTCCATGGTGCAGATGACAGAGACTAGCGTTTCAACCCTAATTTTGGGATTCTCAAGGCCTCTGACAACAAGTCCACCGGGTTAATGTCGTTTGTCTGATCTGCGTTTCCCATTATGATTTCTTGGATCTTACTGAACCCTAGCCAAGGGTTGCTCACACTCTCTTGACTTACAAGCAATGGAACATCGAGGGCAACTGACCCATATTTGATGCTTTTAATCTCGAGCAGGACTTCTATCCATCCATCAAATGGCACCTCTGTTCCATTAGCTGCAGTGACTTTGAGAGGATGTTCTGATAGTAGGCTTTCGAGCGGTTGGATTATTACATTTGGTAAAGCTTTCTGCACCCATGACTTCTCTACTATGCTAACTTGTGCTCCACTGTCCAACAGCATCTGTAGTCTAACTCCATTTAGTTGGCACGTCACAGTGAATCTACCACCAATCAGCTGTGCAACATGTTTCTTCTTAATACAATTATTTTGTTTGATAGGCTTGGTAGAAGATGGTGTGTCCTCCTGAGGATGTAGTTTTTCAGTGGCGTAGGACCCTGCATTATCTCTGGTCACTGGTGGTCCCGCTCCAGTAACCTTGCCCAGTTTCCCGACAGGTTGTTCTTCATCAGACAGCCAATAGCTATGTGTCCCTCTTTCCCACACTTGAAACAGTGACTGCAGTTATCGTTTCCTGAGGAGATACATTGATGACATCTTCGTTTAACTTCTGACTTTTCTGGATGGTTTTGATGTGGAAAAGGTGTGCGAGCGCTTTCAGTTCCTGAACAAACCATGGGTGTTAAAGCTTTCTCTAAACTCTTGGTCAGTGATGAAA
The DNA here is from genome assembly GCA_038048925.1 of Garcialebias charrua. Lineage (NCBI taxonomy): Eukaryota > Metazoa > Chordata > Actinopteri > Cyprinodontiformes > Rivulidae > Garcialebias > Garcialebias charrua. The sequence continues at coordinate 13,041 of JBBPBX010047461.1, read as the reverse complement.
CCTGTGCTGTTAGCTCCTGTATGGCAGTACGGTTAGCTTGGACTTCTGCCTGCATCTGAACTACATTCTGACTTTTCTCACCCATCTGCACTGTACTGACATTGACTGTTTTGGGTTTAACAGTCTGACCCAATCTATTTTGTCTCTCTGTGTCTTCACCTACTGACTTTGTTATCACTTCTAGGATAAAATCATCAGTAACGTTCTCATCTGAAATATGGGGTTCAAGATCTTGTCGGATGTGTGAATATTTTTCATGTATCCCCTGGTAAAGTGAAAGCAGGAACACTCACAGGAACTGGTTGGTCCACATAAGTTGCTTACTTGGTGGGTTAACTTCAGTGTGCTTTGGACTACTCTGACTGAGGAAGCCCTCTGGAGTGAGGGTGAAACGTTTCTGCTAAAAAGAAACTGTCCAGATGAACTGATTGAGAATGAGCGGATTTGATACCTGGACTATTGAGAATTAACTTTCTTGTCTTGAACCACTTTGGACATGTCTGCCTGCCTGGGAGGAGTCGACGAGGGACACGCCCCCAGAAACCATCTTGGCTACAGCAAACTGGTTGGTCCACATAAGTTGCTTACTTGGTGGGTTAACTTCAGTGTGCTTTGGACTACTCTGACTGAGGAAGCCCTCTGGAGTGAGGGTGAAACGTTTCTGCTAAAAAGAAACTGTCCAGATGAACTGATTGAGAATGAGCGGATTTGATACCTGGACTATTGAGAATTAACTTTCTTGTCTTGAACCACTTTGGACATGTCTGCCTGCCTGGGAGGAGTCGACGAGGGACACGCCCCCAGAAACCATCTTGGCTACAGCAAACTGGTTGGTCCACATAAGTTGCTTACTTGGTGGGTTAACTTCAGTGTGCTTTGGACTACTCTGACTGAGGAAGCCCTCTGGAGTGAGGGTGAAACGTTTCTGCTAAAAAGAAACTGTCCAGATGAACTGATTGAGAATGAGCGGACTCCCTGAACTAATTTTTTTTCATATTGTAAACCTGTACTTACTTTAGAAGCAAAAAGTACACGCTGTTTTAACCCCATCATTCTATACATAAACTGTTATGGACCTTCTTTCTCATGTTGTCTTGCATTGCTCAGTTCTTGGAATAATTCATTACTACTCTTATCTTTAAGATGTGCTCTAAGAAAACGCTTCAGCTCAGCTACAGTCAGACTACCTTTTGTGATAAGCATGTCTTTGAATGTACCTGGTTTAATTATTCTGAGCACTGTTCTAATGATCTCAGTCTCTGTGAAACCTTCAATTAATCCTTCATCAATTTGCTTGCACAAACAGTTATAGCTTACCTCTGAATCAGAATCTGAGATTTGACCAGCATGAATCCTAAATTCTCTATGTGGGAGTAATGCAGCAACATCTGTCAGTTTTACCAACCCGGTTACCTGGTCAGCAACTACCGGTGTTGACACAGTCTTACTCATCACTGATGCTGCTACAATCTGCTCAGTCTCATACGTTGATGTCACCGTGTCTTCATCCACTGGACGATGCCGGTTCTCTGTTTCCTGGGATGGTTGCAGTTCATCAATTAAGTTACGAAACACCAGCAGGTGAGACATCCCTTGGTCCTCCAGACTCCTCAATCGCTTACTTCTCAAAAAGTCAACAATGAAGTCAAAGAGTTCCACTTCAGATGACTCCTCCCCTGGTACCTCTTCTCCCACCTCATCTTGGTATGAAACTGCTAGCTGGAGAAGCAGGTCTCTTCTAGCATCATTAATCAATTGGTGAAGCAACTGCTGGATCTCCCACTGTAGGTCATGTAGCGTGGTCATCTCTGGATACCTGAAGTCTTGCCCTTAGGTCATCAGCTCTTGAACAGGAAGTAAGGATTCCACAGTTCTTTGATGGATATCACCCAGCCAGCAGGAAGCGATAACCCGGACAAGCCCCCAAATTTGTTAGCCTGCAACCTTGGATGGCGGAGGGTAATGTATAAGATGATCTTCTCTCAACGTGTGATGCTGTGACACAGAAAAGATGAGACACACATGTTGAGCTTCCATTAACGTCTAATAGGAAGATTTATTCTTCTTGTGTGTTCTAAACATGTTTCATATATCACATACTTCAGATATCACATTCTTCAGAAGAGAACCATTAACTTCATTACATCAGAAATGAATGTAATATACCTTTAAATCAAACAATCATTCTTTCAACATGCTCTATTTAGCATTGTGAATTCTGTCAAATTACAAAATTAATTCACAAATAGTTTTTACTTCTCTAAACCATATTAATTTTGTAATTAGTGCTTAAAATTCAATACATTGTCCTCTTTTCTGAGACCTTCTGTATTTAACTATCAAAAATAAAAATTAATAAAATATATTTTAATATTTAAGCAATATCCATTGTTTCCATAGAACAACAGCTTTTCTCTTAACACAAAAAAACCTAATCTTTAAACTGAAAAGGTGCAATGCTCCTTTAATGCTGCCTCTCTTTACTAAGCTTCACACATATGCAGCCATTACTTACTTACTTACTTAATGTCATAACAATATAATTTCTGTTTTTTTCATGAACCATAACGAAATGTCCATTTTATAAATAAAGAGAACAGAAAATGTCCTTTGTGTGAGAACAGCCTTACAAAGTACAAAGTATAAGTTCAAAGTGAATTCAGCAGTCCTTCAGTTGTTGCTTAGCAACACTACACACACAAAATCCGCTAGCATTAATTAGCATCCAGAAATATTTCCTGTTTTCTACACAATACTCATCAGAAACTGCACAACCTGACTCACTAGTTGACTCACAATTCAATAACATCTTCAACACTTAAAAGTAGACAATATATATGCCTTAATATAAATATTTACTGACCTGTGACACAGAAAAGATGAGACACACACGTTGAGCTTCCATTAACGTCTAACAGGAAGATTTTTTTCTTCTTGTGTACTCAACCTTCTCTATGACACCAATGCAACAGCGCCTCTAGCGGTTGAGTGTGAAATTGCATAGGACTAACTGATGACACTAAAGACGTATTACAATGAGAAATTAAAGATACAAAAATAAAAATTATGTTGGAGTGTCTATTTTCCTATTTTCTTGATTATTGCTTTGCCTTGTTTTTCACCTCTCTACACATGCTCACTCCATTAGGTGCTTGGCCACTTCCTGGTCATTATTTAAGGGTGTGTCAGTCGCAGACATCTGTGCTGCTGCGAATTGGAGGTCATTAA
>JBBPBX010047460.1:0-26150 GCA_038048925.1 Garcialebias charrua | reverse complement strand
AGATTTTCACTAATGAAAAGTGCGTTATAAATTGAATTCATTATTATTATTATTATTATTATTATAAATACAGCCACACTGCTGCTATTGTTGTTATTGAGAAGATTTTCTCCACCACTGGAGATATTCACTGCAACTAGATCTGTGCTTTTAGCAGAAAATGTGGACAAGTTGGTATTTTTGGACAAAAACTTTAAACTTGATTACCGTAGTTAGATTGTAAACAGTTTGTTGCTGCTTATTGTTCTGGTTCTGGCTGTTATTGTATTTATTAAGATTTTTATTATTTATTAAGATTTTTATTATTGTTAGTAGGGATGTAACGGTACACGTGGGTGTACCGAACCGTTTCGGTACGGCACTTTCGGTTCGGTCCACCTGTGTACCATTTTGGTTATTTTTTCACTCATTAAACGTTATTAACGGGAGAATATATGCGCAGCGGAACTAAATTTCCTAGGCGAGTTTCAGCACGGCGCTATACTCTGTAGCACGCGTAGCATTAGCAGCCTAGCTTCTCGTTGCGGTGTCCTGTTTGGGAACGTTATGGCTTTCTTGTTAAAAGACGAGCGCAAATTCAAAGCTATGTGTGGACGTTTCACGGAGACTGGATTTGCAGCAGCAACACGTCTTAACTTGTTAACGGGCTTGAAACGACATCATCCGAATGTGAACGTCTTCTAGAAGCAAGAAAAGCAGCTTGTTGCAAAGACCGCTAACAGCAGCTGCATTTAAACAACATTTATCAGGTAAATCAGATCGGTCCAAAGCAATAACACAAGCTGTATGAGTTTTTAAAGCTTTGGATCTACGTCTGAATGTTGTTGATGTGCAGGCTTTAAAGTTATTGAGCCCCACTACGACATCCATCACGTCAACACTTCAGTCAAAAAGTTCAGCACTTTATGAAAAAGTTACAACGGATATGGTCAACAAGCCCTGGAGCAGATTAAAGCCCTGATGATGATGACCGAGAGATTTAACCACCTCAACAGTTCAAGAAGATGTATTGTTGTTTTATTACTATTATTATCTAATTAACCTTTTTAATTCAAAATTATAATCTTATTAACTCTTTTCTTTTCTTTTTTTTTTTTACCTCTTTGTGTTTTATTTCCAGTCTGGGACATAGATATGACTTCTTCCTCTTCAGGGAAATCCACCAGAGATCACCTGCAGCTAAGAAGTGTGTGATGACTGAACTCTGAACTTTTCCAGGGACCTGTCCCACCTGGAGGAGCAGGTCCAAGAAGAGGTTGTTGTGAGTAATGGGGACAAATACAGACACACTTCTGCTACCTGTTGTTAATGAGATGATTTTCTCCACCGCTGGAGATATTCACTGTAACTAGATCTGTGCTTTTGACAGAAAATGTGGACAAGTTGGTCTTTTTGGACAAAACCTTAAAACTTGATTACCTGTAGTTAGGCATGTAACGGTTGTAGTGGGTGTACCGAACTGTTTCGGTACAACACGTTCGGTTCGGCCCACCTCCGTACCGTTTCGGTTATTTTTTTCACTCATTGAACGTTAATATATGCGCCGCGGAACATAATTTCCTGGGCGCGTTTCAGCACGGAGCTATTATCGCGTAGCACGCGCAGCATTATTAGCCATTAGCTGCTCGCTCCGGTCTCCTGTTTGGGAACGTTATGGCTTTCTTGTTAAGACGAGCGCACATTCAAAAGCTGTGTGTGGACGACTCTGCAGCAGACAACACGTCTCACGTGAACGCACTTGAAACTACGTCATCGGAATGTGAACGAAGAAACCGCAGCTGTTACAAAGTGCGCTAACAACACAGCAGCTGCATTTAAACTACTTCTTCAAGGAAATGAGATCGGTCCAGAGCAATAACACAAATTGTATGAGTTCTGAATCCAAGTCTGAATGTTGTTATATGCGCAGGCTATGCAGTTACTGATCCTCGCTACCGCTACGAGACATCATCACTCAAAAAGTTCAGCTCTTTATGAAAAAACTGTATTGTCAACAAGCCCTGGAGCTAATTAAAGCCCTGATGAGATGAGTGAGAGCTTCAACCGTTCAAGAAGAGGTAATTGTTATTTTATTATTATTATCTAAATAATCTTTTTTGTTTAAAATCATAATCTTATTAACTTACATTCCCCATCCATCAAGTACATTATTTTATCAACTGAAGTTATTGAAGTTCCATGATTTGGTAGACTATAATATTTTATCAGTTATGTATAGGGCTCAAAATAATGCATTACCTTTAAATATCCAAATGCATTTTGTTAAAAGACAAAGTTGTTATAATCTTAAGGGGACAGAGATGTTTGTAAAACCACAATTCAGAACTAGTTTGAAGGGACGTTCTACCTCAATCCAGGGAATTAGATTATGGAATGGCTTGGAGAATGTAGTTAAAAATGCCAAGTCAATGTTTACATTTAAGAAAATGATCAAAACAAATGTGTTAAAAAAATATATATGAAATAGTGTAATGTGTATTGTATTAGTTAGAAAATTAGAAAGAGTTAGTCATTTTGTTCTGTTGGTTGAAGATTATCATTTGTCGCTGTCGCTGATAATGTTTGCTCTGTATTACACTGTGTTGGTTTGTTAAGTGTCCTTGGGTGTCCTGAAAGGCGCTTTTAAATAAAATTATTATTATTATTATTATTATTATTATTGTTTAATCTGATTGTTGGAAAAAAGGGGCAGATATAAGATTTATTCTTCTTTCTGCTACCTTTCATTTTTTTATATTTTGTACATTATCATTTATGGGATTGTCTTGTATTGTTTCTTTTGTAAAAAAAAAATGAACAAATTTAATAAACATAAACATAAACTTATTTTTTTTATCTCTTTGTTTTATTACAAGTCTGGGACAGAGGTAGCTGCTCTCTTTGTCCACTTCAGGGACAGACATCCACCAGAGATCACCTGCAGCTAAGAAGTGTGTGATGACTGAACTGAACTGAACTCTGAACTGTTCCAGGCACCTGTCCCACTTGGAGGAGCAGGTCCAAGAAGTTGTGAGTACAGTAATGAGGACAAATACAGCCACACTGCTGCTACTGGACAAAAACTTGATTAGTTAGATTGTAAACAGTCTGTTGCTGCTTATTGTTCTGACTGTTATTGTATTTATTAAGATTTTTATTATTGTTAATATAGTTTATTTATTGTAGAGTGCTGTTTATTTAAAATATCATCCAAATGGGTCACTTTTATTTATTACTACAATACAATACAAATATATTTTTGGCATATTTTCAAAATAAACATTTTGTAAGTCTTTATTTTGTCTTATTTTTTTTTTGTACCGAAAATAAACCGAAAATAAACCGAACCGAGCCCTCCTTGTACTGTAGTTGAACCGAACCGAAATGTGATTTTAGCGTACCGTTACACCCCTACCTGTAGTTAGATTGTAAACAGTCTGCTGCTGCTTAATGTTCTGGTTCTGGCTGCTATTGTATTTATTAAGATTTTTTATTATTGTTAGTATAGTTTATTTATTGTAAAGAATGCCGTTTATTTAAAATATCATCCAAATGGGTAACTCTTTTATTTATTTTTATACAAACGTATTGTTTACTTGGCATATTTTCAAAATAAACATTTTATAAGTCTTTATTATTTATTTTTTTGTACCGAAAATTAACCGAACCGAACCCTCCTTGTAATTGAATCGAACCGAAATGTGATTTTAGTGTACCGTTACACCCCTAATTGTTAGTACAGTATAGTTTATTTATTGTAAAGAGTGCAGTTTATTTAAAATATCATCCAAATTGGTTGCTCTTGTTTATTTTTATACAAACGTATTGTTTACTTGACACATTTTCAAAATAAACATTTTACAAGTCTTTCTTTTTTTTTGTACCGAAAATGAACTGAACCGAACCACCCTTGTAATTGAACTGAACTGAATTGTGATTTTAGCGTACCGTTACACCCCTAGTAGTAACGGTGGCTCCCTGGGCGATTTAGTTGGGTGGCCCTGGCTGTCCCGCTTCATGTTTTATTCTTTTTGAATGTCCTTTGCCTTGTTCTAGGGGGATTTTTTTTCCAGGTTTATGCTCCACTAAATATTTGGCTGTTTGGATATTTGATGGGTTTATGTCCTACATGTCATTTATATTGAAAGGTGACTGTATGGGCATCAGCACTCTGAATTCAATGAATTCATTGAAGTCAATGTGTTGTTTGCCTTTTTTTTTCTTACTTTTTTCCCTCCTCACATACCATACCATTTTATTGATAGAGCACTTAAAACAGCGACAAGGCCAACCAAAATGCTGTACAAACAAACAACAGGCAACACACACTACGAAGTACAAAAAATAGACATAAAAACATTGTAGATGATAAATATAATGACCAAAATACAGATCAGCTGGTGTTGAAAGCAACAGAATAGTAATGGGTCTTTCAACAGGATTTGAAAACCGAGAGGGAGGGGGCTTGTCTGACGAGCAGAGGTAACTCGTTCCAGAGTCTTGGGCCTGCTACAGAGAAGGCCCTGTCACCTCTGCGTTTAAGACAAGTTCCTGGAACTGTTAAAAGTAACTTGTCTGCTGACCTCAGAGCACGTGGTGGGACATATGGCTGTAGCAAATCAGATAGGCGGGGGCGAGACCGTTCAGCGATTTGTAGACATACAGGAGAATTTTGAACTGGATTCAAAGATGAACCGGTAGCCAGTGCAGGGAGGCCAAGACTGGTGTAATGTGCTCTCTTTTGCCTGTACTGGTTAAAAATCGGGCTGCTGCGTTCTGGACCAGTTGTAATCGTGCAATGGTGGTCTGACTGATATCAAACAGGAGTGAATTGCAGTAATCAAGCCTAGATGTAATAAATGCGTGAATTACTGTCTCCAGGTTATTTTTGGATAATATGGGCTTCAGCTTAGACAGTCGCCTCAGCTGGAAAAAACAGGATTTAACTATCATATTTACATGACTGTTGAGTTTCATGGAAGGGTCCACATGTGGGCAGAGGTCAAGCAGTTAGAACTGTGTTCCTCACCATAAGCACATACTGTAAGTGCAGATTTTTCATTGAGAGTTGTTCTTCTTCGTGTTCATGTGGGAGAGAGGGGTGGCTTGGTACCAGAACAGTTTGTCTGGAGTTTTTTTTTCTTTCTGTCAGGTATTGGCTTGTGATAATTTGTGTGTAAATAATATCTTATGTTCAGTTATGACCAGTGTTAAGAATGTTTGTTAGACATTCTATTGGCTGTCCAGTAGGGCTGGGCGATGTACACTGGAAAATACAGTAATTTTGGTCCATAAGTCGCACCTTCTTGCCTAATTTGCATATCCCTGCGAATTTTACGCTGAAGCGACTTACCATACTTTTTGGCGTAAAAGTGGAGCTAATAGTTCTTACCTCCAGAGCAGGAGGCCGGGCAGTGACAGAGTCAGTCCGAGCAGAGGAGGCTTTTTTCAGACACATGAGCTAGAAACGGTCAGTGTACTCTCTGGAAGTGTCCCCCTAGCGGACAAAAGTGGTACTGCACCATTTTTTTGCCTAAATGAAAAACGGTCATATCCGAGTCAAAAATGGGTCTAAAAATATGGGAAAAAATCCATAAATATGTCGCTTCGCCGTATAAGTCACAGGACATGCAAATTAGTAAAAAAAAACGACTTATACGCCGAAAAGTACGGTAGATATGTTTTTCGCCCCATGTTTATAACTAGGGGTGCGAATCTCTCAAGTGTCTGGAGAATCGATTCATTCATTAATTCAACCTTTATTTAGTCAGGTAAATCTCATTGAGCCTCGAGGGCTCATTTACAAAAGTGACCTGCTACAAACTAAAGAATGATGAACAGCAATGATAGAATTTCCTTAAACAACAAACAACAGAAAAACATAAGAGAGAAATACAAAGTGAAATGCAAAGTATCAAAACTAGCAAAACACCACAAGGTAGATGTACAAAATCAAAAACAAGAACATATCTGCAATGGTTTTTGCCAGGATTCCAAAAGATTCTTAAAACCATTTAGAGGTCAGGGCCGAGAGCTTCAAATCTTTTTGTAAGATATTCCAGGAAGCGGTAGCAGAGTAGGAGAAGGCCCTTTTTCCAAGTTCAGTCCTCACTGAGGGAACACTGTTCGTGAAGGCAACGCCCGCATGCCTCAATGACTATCGCCCAGTAGCACTCACCCCCATCCTGATGAAGTGCTTTGAACGGCTAGTCATGAAAAGCATCACATCTGTCCTCCCTGACTCCCTGGATCCCTTCCAATTTGCATACCGACCTAATCGCTCAACCGACGATGCCATCTCCTCTGCCCTTCACACAGCTCTCACACATCTGGACACGAAGGACTCCTATGTTAGAATGTTGTTCATCGACTTCAGCTCGGCATTCAACACCATCATCCCCCAACAGCTCATCCTTAAACTGGACAGTCTGGGGCTGAATACCTCAATGTGTAACTGGCTGCTAGACTTCCTGACTGGGAGACCACAGACAGTACGAGTCGGGAGTAACACATCTAGCACCATCACATTGAACACAGGGGCCCCACAAGGATGTGTACTGAGCCCCCTTCTATTCACCCTGCTAACACACGACTGCACACCATCATACAGCTCCAACCACTTCATCAAGTTTGCGGACGACACAACAGTGGTGGGTCTCATCAGCAACAACGATGAGACGGACTACAGGAACGAGGTGAGCCGCCTGGCCTTGTGGTGCGGACACAACAATCTCACTCTCAACGTGGAGAAGACAAAGGAGATTGTTGTGGACTTCAGGAAGAAGGATGCCCAACATGCCCCTCTGACCATCAACAGCACCGCAGTGGAGAGAGTAGACAGCACCAAGTTCCTGGGAGTGCACGTCTCAAAGGACCTGTCCTGGAGCAGGAACACTGCAGCACTGGCAAAGAAGGCTCACCAGCGTCTCTACTTTCTCCGCAAGCTGAAAAGGGCTGGAGCTTCAACCCCCATCATGAGCACCTTCTACAGAGGTGCCATAGAAAGTGTCCTGACCAGCTGCATCACTGTGTGGTTTGGTGCATGTACTGCATCCTGCCGCAAGAGCCTCCAGCGCATTGTGAGAGCAGCTGAGAAGATAGTCGGCACCTCCTTCCCCTCACTGCAGGACTTACACAGCAAACGCCTCACTCGGAAAGCCCACCGCATGGCAGGTGATCCCACACACCCACTACACAGCCGCTTTAGACTGCTGCCATCAGGGAGGAGACTGAGGAGTCTCCAGGCTCGAACCAGCAGACTGAGAGACAGCTCTGTTCATCAGGCAGTCAGGATGCTAAACACTCTGCCTGCTCTGCCCCCCCTCCCATTTGAACTGCCTTAACACTAAAACTTTCTCACACATTACCACACAACACAAAGATTTTAACACTGGACTCTGTGTCATCAAACGGTTTATTCACTAAGCTCTCGGTCATGTGCTCATACAGTTTGCACTACTTCTCATACTTGCACTAATGTTTGTATTACATCACTGCCTATAATCATAATACTGTTTACATTCTCTGTTTACATTTATTAATACTGTTTACTTTTATTACTACTGCTTACATGTAACTACTACTGTTTACATTTACACTACTCTAATATCTACACCACTGCTGATACATATACAATGTGCTCTGAACGGTCTTATTTAGGGATGCCCAATGTGCCTTACTGCATATGCCACTTTTTGCCTCTATAACAACATCAACTACTACCTCATACATATACTGTGTACATTAACTCATACGCTGCTTTGCCACTTTGCAAATGTCAATGCTAGAAACCTTTAGTTTATTTTAGTTATACTTTTTATACTCTTTTTTTTATACTAGTATGCAAAAACTCAGGACAGTATTATGTTCATTAAATGTTTAATGTTTTAGTTTTAGAGTTGGTGTAAATTTTCATACTCTTATTCCACTATGCAAAAAACTCAGGACAGTGTTAGTTTTACTATTTTATGCTTATGTCAATTATTATATGTTTCAGTGTTTCAATGTTTAGATGTTTACTGTTGCACCGAGGGACTGAGAGAAACGCAATTTCGGTCCTGTGTATGTCCTGTACAGTACATATTGCAGATCTGACAATAAAGTTGACTTTGACTTTGACTTTGACTTTGACTGCAGGTGATCATGTACTGAGAGTGCACGTTGTAGCTGCACTCACGCAGAGACATGTAGGAGATGTATGAAGGCAGCAGACCAAGAAGTGATTTAAAGATGAAAATGTACCAGTGGAAGAGTCTGCGTGAACATACATATACAGCATTCTCTGACTAGCCTTATCTAAAGATGCCAAATGTGCCTTATGTGCCTCACTGCTAGGGATGTGCCGATCAGGTTTTTTGAAACCGATACCGATACCGATCACCTATGTGTGACGATCACCGATACCGATCACAATTACCGATTGCCTATATGTGAGCCGATCACATAAACCGATCACCGATCAAATGGCTTACCTGTAATTTATGAGTGCTGCTTCTGGCTACAAGATCTGAAAACTTTTCAGATCTTGTAGCCAGAAGCAGCACTCATGTTATTTTCAGAACCATAAAATCACCATAATTCAGACAAAAACATATTTTTACTAATTTATTTCAGAGAACAAAGTAAATAAAAGTAATTATCAACTGCATTATCAAAGAAAAATGTTTACCTTACTAACTTTCAATTAAAAAAAAAGGTTTTTTATTGTTTTTAAAAAAAAAACACATCTATTACTTCATATAAAAAACTAAAATACCCCATTTGCTACTTAAAGCTGCACTGTTGGCTGTTTTTACAAATGGCTTTATAAATACGTAAAGTATCATTATTATTATTTTTAAATAATTTCGTGCTTTTTTGAACAACTTCCTGCGGGAACCAGGTGGCGGTAATGCGCTTAATATGAGTTCGCCAACCGCCATTCAACTCTATAGAAGAAGAAGAAGAAGAAGAAGAACCAGGAAATACCGCCTCCGCCATTTTACATTCATTAGTTCCACACTCGGCACTCGGCTTTTGGAGGACTGTTTCTCCCATAAGAGGATGCCTCATACGGATAAATTAACTGGAAACACTCCCTGAACTCTGTGAATGTCTCAGGACTGGAGCAGCAGCTGCGATCGCTCCGCCGAGCGCTCCTACAGCACCGCGCGAGACCAGCAGCTCATGATATGAGCTAAGGCTAACATGCTAAACCGGAGCTGCAGCAGACAGCCGGCTTTGTGCGATCAGAGGTTCCTGGAGCTCGCCTCGATGTCGGACTGGAAGCAGAAGATATCGGGGGACACCCAGCTAACTTGGAATAACAAAGCCGACAGCCTTTTTGAAGCCGCAGCTAAACTGGACTGCCCGTAACTGCGCAGCGGAGCGGACTCGGTGGGACTACTCGGTGGGCTTCATGCTAACAGGTGTTGCTTATGGCAGCGCTGGCAGACGGCTTTTGGTAAGTTATTAAAACGTATTAAAACATTTTAATGACGAATTAGGTTTGTTGTGTTGAAGGTACTTTTTCGTCGCACGTTTTGCAGTTAGCAAACTTCGCATCACAGGCTCTGTGATCGGTAATTGAAGGCAAAAGCCGATCACATCCGCTTTAATGATTATCGGTGACGATTGATCGGTTTCCGATCAATCGGCACATCCCTACTCACTGCATATGCCACTTTGCCTCTATACCAACATCAACTACCTCATACATATACTGTGTACATTAACTTATATGCTGCTGTGCCACTCTTTGCAAATGTCAATGCTAGAACCTTCAGTTTATTTTATAGATATACTTTTTATACTTTTTATACTACTATGCAAAAACTCAGGACAGTATTACACTTTTATTATTTCATTTTATGCTTATGTTCATTGGGTGTTTGGTGTTTCAGTGTTGGTGTAAATTTTCATACTTTTATACTATTATGAAAAAACTCAGGACAGTGTTACACTTTTACTATTTTATGCTTATGTTTATTAAATGTTTTAGTGTTTAGTGTTTAGATGGTTACTGTTGCACCGAGGGACTGAGAGAAACGCAATTTCGGTCCTGTGTATGTCCTGTACATATTGCGGTTCTGACAATAAAGTTGACTTTGACTTTTTGACTTTGCGTGAGGATAATGATGTCCAGTTAACCAGTGAATACAGGGTGCAGTGGTGGGTACGATAATCACAGTCAGTTATGAATCTTAGTGCACCGTGGTAGACAACATCCAACATCCGCAGGGTGCTTGTAGGAGCATTCATGTAGATAATGTCACCGTAATCAATGGAGGGGAGGAAAGTCACAGATACAAGGCGTTTCCTAACATTCAGTGTTAGACATGATCTGTTTCTGAAAAAGAAACCCAGTTTAACTTTCAGTTTCTTTACTAGGTTTTCCACGTGGAGTTTAAAAGAGAGATGTGAATCGACCAGGATACCCAAATATTTATAGGAATCAACAAACTCAATTGGGACACCGTTTGAGGATAAAATCAGAGGAAGATCTGCAGGGACCGACTTCCTACTTGAAAAAAACATCCCTTTTGTTTTATCAGCATTTAGTACAAGTTTGAGACGGAACAAATCTGACTGAATGATGTCAAAAGCGGATTGCAGAAACTGGAAAGCCTTAAGCCCCCGGTAGAGCTCAGCGTACAAGCAGTACGCCTCTGTACGACGTACGTACGCAGAGGCACAAGCGTAGCCCCGCGTAGCCCCGCAGGGCACGAACGCGCAAAGCTCTTTTTTTACGACCGCGTACGCGATGCGCGTTGTCTCACAATAAACTGGCCGTGGCCGGACTGTTTTGTATGTTACACAAATGAATTAAATTCCTCTTCTTTATCGCTGATCGGGCCTTTTCTTTTGTTTTTTTGCCAAAAGTCAAGTAATCGCTTCTTCCTCCGTTCACTCCATGACTGAAATGAATGAATTCAGGTCCTACCTGGCTGCGCGAGGTTTTAAATATTTCCTGGTGGGCTGTGGGCTGCAGGAAAAGCGCTCCCTGTTTTTATTTTTATTTCTTAGAACTTTTTATTAACATATAAAGTAGAAACACCGCAGCAGAACACCGCAGCGGGCTGCAGCGGGCTGCTCATGAGTTCTCTCACCCGAGCTGTCAATCATTTCAGTAGGCGTGTCAGCAAGTGACCAATCAGCGACCTCAGTTTGTCCTGCTCTGCGCGCAGCTGCTCAAATTACAACAAGGATTTGGAGCGAAAACGCGAGCATTTAACGCGAGAACGAAAGCAGAGCTGTGCCAGCTAACGCGTGCACACAGAATGCGCGCATAGAGTGGCGTACAGGCAGTTTGCCGAGCTTTGCCGGAGCCTTTAGCTACTGTTTTAGCTCGGTAGTAAACAACTGTGTCATCAGCATAGAAATGTAAGGATGCATCAGGGATGCTCTGACCTACATTAGCTATGTAAATTGTAAAAACGGTTGGTCCTAAGACTGAGCCTTGTGGAACACCATTTTTAACCGTTAAATAACTGGAAGAAGTACCGTTGTGCTGAACACATTGCATCCGATTGGACAGATAATTAGAAAAAAAACTAATGGTGTGATCAGAGAAACCAATTTCTGAGAGCTTATGACACAAGATGTTATGATCTACTGTGTCAAAAGCTTTAGACAGGTCTAATGCCGGGTTCCCACCGAACCTGTCAAAACGCTCCCAACACACCGTGTTTGCTGCTTGTCAACAGATGTCTGTTCACATCGAACGCGTCTGAAGACGCGCAGTGGGAGCAGCATCTGGCTCCCTTCCCGGTCAGATTTGTTTTGTTTTTTGTACACTGGGCAGATAAAATCAGCTGTTCGTGAACCTCGTTACTACTTGAGTGGGTGTTCTACGAGCCGAACTGCAGCTCTGAAGGTCTTTGTTGAGATTAAAACTTTTTTTATGTTTGGGGTGATCGTACGCTCGAGCAGACAGCGGCAACTGTAAAAATGCCAAGTTTCTTACCGGAGGCTGGTTTCTTCATGGAGGCTCGTTGGGGTAAGTTTAAAAAGTCCAAAAACAGTCCCGTCGTTGTTGCGTCATCACATAGCAGAGGCTCTCCCGATTGGTTGCTGCGACGCGTCGAGCAGCCAAAGTTCAAATGAATGAACTTTGGCTGCTCGACGCCTCGGCTGCTTTGGACGCGCGTGTGCGTGGGAAAGAACTGCCGCGCTGCTTGAAATGCTCAAAACGCGCCGCCCCTGGCCGCGCCTCCACATAGACTTTGCATGTAAAGTGGCTGCTTCGGTGGCGCGAAACACGTTTGGTGAGAACCCGGCATAAGAAAAGTGCAGCACAATAATTCTTAGCATCCAATGCTTCAACAACGTCATTAAGAACCTTCAGAGAAGCAGGCGTTGTGCTGTTTTTTCCTGAAACCAGATTGATGGAGAGGTAAGATGTTAAATGAGTCCAAATAATTTTTGATCTGAGAGTTTATCAATTTTTCTAGAACCTTGGCTAAAATGCAGAGTTTAGAGATTGGTCGATAGTTGTTTAGTGTGGGGTCACCTCCCTTCAGCAAAGGAAGAACAAAGGCTGTTTTCCAAGCATCCGGAATGGAATTTTGGCTTATGGACAGATTAAAGATGTGGGTCACAGGGACTGAAATGATATGAGCAGCCAGCCTTAAGAAATAAGGTGGAAGTTCATCTGGACCAGCAGATTTTTTAGGATCAAGATCATTTAACAGTTTATTTACCTCACTGACTGAGAACGGAGAAAAAGAGAAGGTGTGATTAACTGAGGATTGACTTGTAGGAGGGATTTGATTTGTAGAAGTTTGATTATTAGATGAAGTGGATGATTTTCCATTTATAACTGTATCAAATAATGAACTAGAAGCAACAAAATGTTTGTTGAAACAGTTCAGGATCTCGTGCTTATTTGACACAGGAACAGAGTCAACAAGAAGTTGTGATGGGAGGTCAGATGATTCGGGGATGCCTGAGAGAGATTTGATGGTTTTCCAGAATTTTTTTTGATCTTTTAGATTTTTGGAGGTCTGAGATAAGAAGTAATTACGTTTTACGGCTTTGATGGCAGTTGTGCATTTATTCCTCAGCTGCCGAAAATTCAACCAATCAGTGTCTGAGTGTCCAATTTTTGATGCACCGATTCGATTAAAAATCCATTTTCGATTCTAAAACTATTTTCATTCCAGGATCGATTTTAGATTCAGAATCGATTTGATTCTGAAACGATTTTCGATTCTGAAACAATTTTCAATTGAAATCATGAAAATATTAAACAATAATGTAAACAAATAAAACATTTATTTAAAACAATAATGTATGCTTGTAGCAAACATTAATAATGTCAAATAATACAGTATAAATACAGCAGCCTGAATTGTGAGCAGATGGGTATATGAATAGAATGCAGCAGCTTTAATCGGGTCCCGGAGGTCACTGGTGCCTATATCCAGCAGTCACTGTGCGAGAGGCAGGGGACACCCTGGACATGTCTCCAGTCCATCACAAATAATTCAAAATACAAACGTAAACAAAGATTTCAGCCTACTGTATTGCATAAACATTTAACTCAAAATAAAATAGACTTCAAAATCATATTGCATTCATCCATGTTTCAAATGTGTATGGATGGATTTTGTTTAAAAGATTTGTTTGGTAAATCTTTTCAACAAAAGCCATCTATCCATCATCTTTACCCGCTTTATCCTTATCGGGTCCTGGAGGTCACTGGTTCGTGTCAGATTTCTTCTCACATTTTATGTATTCTTTCATATACTATGATATATGGTTTTATTTTCTTTATCTTTTGGGTTTTAAAGTAAAAAAAAAAAGATTTTGGGGCTTTTAGAATCGATTCTGAATCGCCAGGACTAAGAATCTGGATTCTTTAAAAAAAATGTTTTTTTTTTCCTGCACCCCTATTTATAACCCAATTTTTGACAGAGATATGACCATTTTCATTCATACTGACAGGGAAAATATGGAACACTACCATTTTCATGGCGCTCGAGTAGTATGGCATGGCTTTGTGTCATGTAATAAGTAAAAGTGGCTATTAATGGCACAATCGGCTTGCCTATGGCCACCTTTGTCCAGCTCCGGGATCATGAAAGGAGCAACAGTCAAATCAGCTTCATTTTGCTGCCCCGCTCCGGCAAAAAGTAGCTACCGGTAATGTGACCAGTGAGGTGCATTTATTAAGTAAAAGTTCAACTGAGACACACCTTTGCTATAATGTCAAGCAAACAAATAATTGTTTTGAAGAAATGCGCAGCATTCCTCCTTCCCATTTCCTCTCTCTGCACACTCCCGGAGCACCGAGGCAGCAAACACTTTGAAATGCAGCTGATTTTACAAGTAAAATGCATTTAATAAGGAAACATTAAAGGGGACCACACATGCAAAATTCACTTTTTAATGTTTTTTTTAACTCAACTTTGGGTATGTTCTTCATAAAAAAACAGTCCTAAGGCCAAAGAAATGCACCCAGTGGTTTATTTACAGTACTCTAAGTAGATTTATTTGTCTGTGATAGAAACGCTTTGTTTCTCACTTCCTGCGGTTTGTGATGTCACAAACCGCAGCCACAACCCACACCAAACCTGAGTCCAGCCCCTCACCTAGCAACCCCTGGTGCAGCTCAACCCACTTCAGTATGAAAGACGTCACGTAGGGCTGGGCGATATGGAAAAAATCATATATCACGATATGGACTTTTTTATATCACGATAACGATATATATCACGATATATACAACACGATGTGTGTGTGTGTGTGTGTGTGTGTGTGTGTGTGTGTGTGTGTGTGTGTGTGTGTGTGTGTGTGTACAGGAAAAATTTGGACCAAAGTTTTTTTATTTTATTATTTTACTACAGATAGTTACAATTATAAGAATGTGAACAAAAAGAACAAGGAAATTTGGACCAAAGTAGAAACTAGATCTACCTAAGATCTACCTTAATTCAAGGAGTACGATTATGGAATGACTTAATGACAAATGACAAATGTTAAGGAAGCCAAATCATTCCTTGTATTTAAGAAACTGGTAAAAAATGAATTGCTAAAAAAATATAAATGAATCTAATTTAATGTGTGATATATGTGAATTGAAAATTGACTGAGTTATTTACTTATTTTGTTATTATAGAAAATATTGTTTGAACTGTTATTAGATGAATAAGGAGCAGATTTAATAAGATTTATTCTTCATCTGCTACCTTTCATTTTATTTTATTTTTTTCTATTATGAATACGTTAATTGTTGTATTTCATATTATAAAATGAATAAACTAACAAACAAACAAACAACTCCTTTTCTACTTTGGTCCAAATTTTTCCTGCAGGTGGCGGTAAAACAACAGCTGCTAATGAAACTCACGAAGAAGAAATCCGCTCTGAAGTTTGAGTAAACAAAGCAAGAAACAGAAAAGAGAAAACGTTGCGTTTGATTGCGGTTCTGTTGTGTCTCTGGTCTGTTTTGTATTGGTTAACTGGACCCGAGTTCGGACTCGGTTGGACTCTGGGTTCGTGTCCTCTGGACCCATTTTGTCTCCGAGTTTCAGCGGAGCGAAATAATGGAAGCTAACAAGGTGAGCTTCCCCCTCTTTTTGGTAAAAGTTATTCTTCTTGGGCTGCCTGTGCAGCTGTTTTCTCCTTGTTGAGACACCGGCTTCATGCGCCTGCGGCTCTGTTGCTCTCGAGTTTAACAACGTAAAGCATGTGTCGCAAACCCGCGCGTGCGTCAAACATAAAGCAGCGCCGTCATCTCGCAAAACCCCATATGAAGCTTCTTTGCGACAGTTTTTTTCTTCTTATTTATCACGATAGAGACGATAGAAGGAAAGTAGCACGATAATTGCAATGTTTCTTAGTAGTTTTTGTTCACTGAATATTGTATTGATTGTATTGATGTTTTATGGTCTATGTTTTTTGTGTCTTATGTTTTTATATTTTATGCACCGTTATGCCGAAGCAAATTCCTAGTCTGTGAATCCTGTTCATTGACAATGGCGATAATAAACTGAATCTGAATCTGAAGACACGTTTCTATCGTCCCCACGATATATATCGTCATATCGCACAGCCCTAATGTCACGGTTGCCGAGCAGTTTAGGAGCTGACCCGGCGGTCATTTATGTATTTATTAATTTATTTAGCCCCCGGGGGGCTAGGGGCTTGCCCTGCTCCAGCCACGCAGCACATCTTGAGTAAAACCAGAATGTTTTATTACCTTGTTTGAACTCTGTCTCGTTGAAACTGTGCACACACACACTCTCGCGGGGCGACAGTCTGAAACGTACAAGCACCACTGATCGATATAGAGTCAGAGTCAGAGAGTATTTGTCATTTGCACCGCATGTGGTACATGTGATGAAAACGAGATTATGTACAGGTAGTCCCCGATTTACGAGCGAGATCCGTTACAACGAGGCGCTCGTAAACCGGAAATCTCGTAATTTGGAACGGCCGCCATTTCTCTCGTAAATCCGGAAATCCGCTCGTAAATTGGAACGGTTTTCGCTAGCGCGACTAAAAACACTCTATTTTCATCTAAAAACTACTTTTGAGTGCATAAAAATGATCGGAAACGTGTGTTTATATGCTTAACTAACTAACTGTAGTGAAAAAACACATGAAAACTCAGTATTTTTTTCGTTTTTTCCAAAAATTCGCAGCTCGTAAGTCTGGAACCTCGCAGATCAGAGCGCTCGTAAATCGGGGACTACCTGTACACAGGGTCCCAGTTACATCCAACAACAAATGCAAGAGAAAAACAATAATAACATCTAGGATTAACTAAGAGAGACATCAGCTAGTAATACACTAAGCCCTAATGTAGTAGAAAAACATCATTATAAACAGCAGCACGAACATGAGTCATTATGAGCAGATGGTCACAGATGAACGCAGCAACAAGAAACAGATCAGTATCAACATGATGTGACATTTTGCAGTGTTTATTCTTATTATTTATTTATTCATGAGTCTGACAGCCTCAGGGTAGAAGCTGTTCCTCAGTCTAGTGGTTCTACATTTGATGCTCCTCAACCTCCGTCCCGAGGGGAGTGGTGCAAAGAGTGAATGTGCTGGGTGAGTGAGGTCTTTCATGATGCAGGTGGCTCTTTTTCTGCATCTGGAGGTGTAAATGTCTGTGATGGTGGGGAGACTGACTCCCACAGACTTCTGTGCAGCCTTCACCACTCTCTGTAGAGCTTTCCTCTCTGCAACTGTGCAGCCTCCATGCCACACATTGATGCTGGAGCACAGGATGCTCTCCACTGCACACCTGTAGAAGGAGTTGAGGACTGAGCTTCTCAGACCAGCTCGTCTCAGCCGTCTGAGGAAGTAGAGTCTTTGATGTCCTTTCTTGATCAGGCTGGTGGTGTTGTTGCTCCAGCTGAGGTTATCATTCAAGTGTACACCCAGGTACTTGTAGCTGGAGACCACCTCCACCGCAGATCCACCTATGTACAGTGGGGTGTGGGTGTGTTTGTTCCTTCTGAAGTCCACAATCATCTCCTTCGTCTTCTTCACATTCATGTGAAGGTTGTTCTCTTTGCACCAGCTCTCCAGGTGTTCCACCTCCTGTCTGTAGCTGGATTCATCATTATCTGTGATGCATCCCACCACCGCTGTATCATCTGCAAACTTAACAATATGACAGCCTGGATGTGTGGCTGTACAATCATATGTGAGCAGAGTGAACAGAAGAGGGCTCAGCACACATCCTTGAGGAGAGCCAGTGCTGAGGGTTATGGTGGAGGAGGAGAAGTTGTGGATCTTCACGGACTGTGGTCTGTTTGTTAAGAAGTCTAGTACCCAGTTACAGATGGAGGGGCTTAGTCCAAGTGTAGATAGTTTGTCTATCAGAGTTTGGGGGATCATGGTGTTGAAGGCAGATGTGAAGTCCACAAAGAGCAGACGCACGTATGAGTCCTTCTGATCCAGGTGGGTGAGAGCAGTGTGGACCACAGAGGAGATGGCGTCCTCTGTTGATCGGTTCTCGCGGTATGCATATTGATGAGGGTCCTCGCTGATGTTGACGGTTGTCTTGATGTGGGACATGACCAGTTTCTCAAAACATTTAGCGACTATCGGGGTGAGAGCCACCGGTCTATAGTCATTCAGACCAGTCACTGTGGAGCTTTTTGGGACTGGGATGATGGTGGCAGTCTTCAGGCAGGTGGGAACTGACTCCAGTGAAAGTGAGGTGGTGAAGACGTCAGCCAGCACCTCACAGAGCTGGTCCGCACATTCCTTCAGAACTTTCCCTGGGATGTTGTCTGGACCCGTAGCTTTATGAGGGTTGATCCTTCTGAGACTACCTCTCACTTCTGCTGCGGTCACTTTGAGGTGCTCCTCGTCTGGTGATGAGGTGAGTCTGGTGCTAGCTGGTCTGTTTGGATCTTCAAAACGTGCATAAAACTTATTGAGGGCATCAGGCAGAGATGGGTCCCTGGGGCATTGTTTGCTTTTGCCCTTGTAATCTGTTAAGCATTTGATGCCCTGCCACATGCTCCGTGGATCATGTGAGGTGAACTGTCCCTCGATCCTCTGTGCATACGCGGCTTTGGCCTTCTTTATGCCATCATCCAGTTCTTTCCTGCACTTTCTCAACTCCTCAGTATCTCCAGACTTGAATGCAGTGTCCCTGGCTGCCAGCAGGGTGCGGACATCCTTATTTAGCCAGGGTTTTTGATTGGGGTAAAATTTAACATACTTTCTTATGGATACATTTTCAGCGCATGTACTGATGTAACCCAGGACTGAGGAAGCATAAAGTTCCAGGTCAACTGAACTTCCATTCGTAGCTGCCTCTTTGAAGACAGACCAGTTTGTGTTTTCAAAGCAGTCTCTCAGCATGGGGGTACTATCTTGGCGCCACAATGTGATCTCTCTTTGTTCCGGCTTGGAGCGTCTGAGTGGGGGGAGCTGTCTAGGGACCAGTAACAGGGAGCGATGGTCGGAAGCCCCGAGCGGTGGGCGTGGCTTCGCCGTGTACGCCCCCTTCACATTCGTGAAGACTTGGTCTAGCGTCTTATTTCCTCGTGTTGCTGTGAAAACGTGCTGATTGAAGGTTGGAAGGATGACACGTAAATCCACGTGATTGAAGTCCCCGGAAACAATGAAAAGCCCCTCAGGATATTTACACTGCAGCGAGGTGAGTAAGTCATGAATTTCTCCCTGGGCGTCGTTGGCATTAGCATCGGGTGCTATGTAAACAGCGCTTATTATTATCTTTATTATCGCTTATATTATTATTATATATACGTTTCAGATTAGCAATTTATGTATTTTAAGAATACTTTTCACTTCATCAAAATCTAATCAAAACTCCAGCGTTCTAAAAGTAGGTGGTTGTATTTGTTTCTTATACGATGAAGGACTGCTTCTGCTCAACTGCCAGGTGGGTCAAGGAGATAAATAGCTGGTATGGCACCCAAAGGACCGGGGTTCATTTCCCGGCCACGGCATCTTTTTTTTTTTTTAAGCCTTTTGTTTCTGAGAGATTGGGGTGAGACTAGATATATACATCTACATAATAATACTTTATAATTGTTATTTTTACGTTTTAGTTCAATTTTTAGTGTATTAGCGATCGCTCCCAACGCGCATCCGGCAATTTTAAAACAACAACAGAGATACTGGCTGTTACAGAGGGCGGAGTTAATGTAAACAGAGTTTTGACGGGCGTGGACTTCAGAGCTCATTATCATAAACCGATCGTTTAGAACGGAAGTTAGAAATGGCAGAATTAAAAAGGGTATAATTTATTATCTAAGAATTATTTTGTGTATTAAATTGAATGAACAGGGTCTGGATAGCACACAGACATACCATAAAATTTTAAAAAACCCATCTGAGGTCCCCTTTAAACTGAGACACACCTTTACTATAATGTCGAGTGAACAAATAATTGTTTATGTGGTTATCTTGTTAAATTTTGAAGAAATGCACAGCTAGTTGTCCCTCTGCACGCTCCTACTTCCGCATATCGGCTTTTGAAATGCAGCTACAGTATTTTGACCGTTAAAGTCCTTTTATTAAGGTAAAATTAAACTGAGACAAGACTTTACTAGAATGTCGAATAAACAATTATTTAAGTGTTAATCTTGTTAAATTCTTGTTAAAGTCTTCCCATGCACGCTCCCGCAGCCACCATTTGGCAGCCAATCGATTTTAGCCATAACACCGGCCAACATTTATGGGTTGTCAGCAGTGATGAGTAAACAAACGTGAAGCATCAGTGGTGATGCAGAATAGATCAGAGTCAGAGATTCTTTATTGTCATTCGCACCACATGTGGTACATGTGATGGAACAAGATCATGTACACAGGGTCCCAGTTACATCCAACATCCTCGTCTGCCTTTGGAGGGCGGAGTTAATGTAAGCAGATCTTTGAAGGGCGTGCCACGAGATCTCATTATCATAAACGGGTCATTCAAAACGAAAGTTAAAAATGGCAGAATTAAAAAGGGTATAATTGCATTATCTAAGAATTATTTTGTGTATTAAATTGAATGAACACTGTCTGGTAACCCCAGAGACATACCATAAAAAAATTTAAAACCTATCTGTGGTCCCCTTTAAATATGTTCATTTTTGCAAACAAAATGCTAAATCACTTTAATTTTGCTTTAAAAGTGATTTTGAACTTCAAGCCGTGTTTAATCATGGGAAATCCAATTACACACGAACGCACCATCTGTGACGTAACACTGGGCAGAGGGCTCTGGTCTCTTTAATAGCGGACCATTTAAAACCCGACGAATTTAGCAATCTATGTGAAGATTTGAGCTATTTGTCTTCATTTTGGGAAGCAGAAAATAGTTTGGGTGATGGAACAAGAAACAACAGGATCTAATTTAGGTCTGATGCTGTATCAGACTTACCTTCATGTCGAGCTGCTCATACCTGCGCACTGTGACAAGCCCAGAGCTCTGCCCGGTGTGACATCACAGATGGTGCGTTCGGGTGTAATCAGATTTCCCATGATTAAACACGGCTTGAAGTTCAAAATCACTTTTAAAGCAAAATTAAAGTGATTTATCATTTTGTTTGCATAAAGGAACATATTTAAATGATAAAATATATATATTTTGAGCAATTTTATGAAGAAAAAAATCATGTCGGTGGACCTTTAAAAATAATAATTTAACATTATTTATCTGAGGAGCAGACTGATTTGAGTTCAACTCATCGCAGAACTCTCACTCTTATGGAGAACTAAAGTTCATTAAACGGAAACATTCATATTTAAAAATAATAATTTAACATTATTTATCTGAGGAGCAGACTGATTTGAGTTCAACTCATCACAGAACTCTCACTCTTATGGTGAACTAAAGTTCATTAAAAGTTCAGTAGGTGGATTTTGGATTCTGGACACACCTCCAGAACTGGTCCTGAAGTGCAGTGGAAATCCAGGCTGATCTGAGCAGGGCTGAGCAGAGTTGGGGCTGATTAATAGTGGTGGAAAAGGGGCATAAATGCATTTGAGAACATAGTGTTTATTGTTTCCCATAAAGCAGTCAGTATTAAATAATAAGAATAAATATAAATAATAAATATGGGTGGGAGTGGTGGCGCAAAGGTTAAGAAGGTGCGCTTGTGATCGGAAGATCGCCGGTTCAAGCCCCGGTACCGACAACATCAAAGATGTGGGTGGGATAAGTGAAGCGGTCACACCTGTCTCCACCCTCATCTGCCCCACTCTGGGCCCTTGAGCAAGGCCCTTAACCCACACCATCTGCTCCCCCGGGAACCCTAGATATCAGCTCTCTACTCCACACAGAGGGCTGTGGTTGCTCGGTGGTCTGTGGTTGTGTCAGGAAGGGCATCCGGCGTAAAAACAACTGCCAAATCTTCGTGCGACTAGATCGCTGTGGTGACCCCTAACGCAGGGAAAAAGCCGAAATAAGAAAAAAATAAAAAATAAAAATAAAAAAATGAAAAATAAATATAGGAATAGAGTTAAAATTTCTAGAGAACACAAAACAATAAATTAAATTACAAAAAATGGATTCCAATGAAAATGAAGAGCATCCTATCCTACATCAAGGATCTGATGAAAACAACATGGCGGCGCGTGCAAACGTTGCGGCTTCTCTCTCTCCCAGCAACACGGTGCTTTCGTCTGTCTTGTCCTGCACGCCGCAACTTGCCGGCACGTCTTTGTCTTGTCTACGTGTTCAAGAACGCAAGTATAGCCGTGAATTCCTGCTTGATGTCGGAAAAACCGCTCATGTGGGAATAAACAGCGAACTCCAGGAGAAGCTACATGAGCTTGAGGTGGAGTTACATCAGCTTCGTGACTGCGAGCTGCTCTGGAAGCCAGCCCCGACCTTCCCTTCATCGCGCCCGCCGTGGAAGTACCACAAGCGGCGTGACGCTTCACCGCGCCCGCCATGGAAACGCCACAAGCGGCGTGACAGGAAACAGAAGCGGGGTAAGCGCGGAGGTATCAGAGCTAGGCTAGCAGCTAGCCCACACAGGCCGGCTATTCCATCCATGGTTCTGGCTAACGTGCGCTCCTTGGACAACAAATTGGATTATATACGCCTGCTGCGAACGACACAAAAGACTGTGAGAGACTGCTGTGTGTTTGTATTCACGGAAACGTGGCTCAACAACAACGTTCTGGACCATGCTATTCAGCTGGAGCAGCTAACATGCTACAGAGCGGACCGAACCCTCGAGGGAGGTAAGAGATGGGGAGGGGGGCTCTGTGTTTACATCAACAACGCATGGTGTCGTGATGCTGCTGTGGTCTACAAACACTGCTCACATTTAGTGGAGTTCATGACTATTAAATGCAGACCGTTCTTTTTACCGAGGGAGTTTACAGCTGTTATGATTGTTGCTGTATATATCCCCCCAAGCTCCAACAGCAAAGATAGAGGTGAGGCACTAAATGAACTATATCTGCACATCAGTGAGCAACAAACAGCCCACCCTGATGCTTTTCTCATCACGGCTGGTGATTTCAACCATGCAGATTTAAAGAGTGTTCTTCCAAAAACATACAGAAACATAAACTTTGCAACAAGAGGAAACAACACCCTGGACCAGGTTTACACCACCATGAAAAATTCCTACAGAGCCATCCCCCTCCCCCACATTGGTGCTTCTGACCATATCTGTGTTATGCTAAAGCCAGCATACAGGCCACTGGTGAAAGTCACAAAACCAGTCCGCAAGCAGATACGAGTGTGGCCAGAGGGGTCTTCAGAGGCACTCCAGGACTGTTTTGACACCACAGATTGGAGTATGTTCAAAGAAGCTGCTACCACAAACAACACCACATGTCTCCAGGAGTACTCAGACACTGTATGTTCATACATCACCAAGTGCATTGATGATGTAACCCAGTGTTTTTCAACCACTGTTCCGTGGCACACTAGTGTGCCGCGAGTGATCGTCAGGTGTGCCGTGGAAATTATCCAATTTCCCTTAACTGGTCTAAAAATATTTTTTGAAAACGAATTAATTATCTGCAAATATGCCATTTTCGAGTGTCTGTGCTGTAGTAGTGTCTAGCAACGTAATCATGTAATTTCCTTATCACTAGATAGATGGCAGTATGGAACATAGCATTGCACATTAAAACAAGATAATTTGTGATACATGAACGTGGCATGTAGCAGTGACAGCTTTGCATCCAGCTAACAAAAAACTAAAAACAGAGAGACTGAGAGCTGTTGAGGAAGAGCTTTGTGTGTGTCTTTCTTCAATTCCTGCCAGAATATCAGTTTTGTGTTCATCCAAACATGCACAGGTTTCACACTAAGTGAGTAAAATGTAGAAAATGGCTAACAGAATGCTTGTGGACAGAATTAGTTTGTAAAACACTTTGAAGTTTTCTACAACCTCTTTAAATTTAAGACCACATTGTTGTGGCACTGTTCGGGTGCATTTTTGAAGACGTGTGCAATTTGAAATAAGAAATATAAAATATGATAAAAATACATTTTTGTGTTTATTTCATTCCTATTCAAGACACTTTGATAAGAATGACTATATATTTAATATAGGCGGATACATATTGGAGTGAGAGGATGGCTATAAGGTGTGAAGGGAGGCCATCTATAAATGGAAAAAAAAAAAAAATATATATATAGGCGGATACAGTGTATCTATGTTTACAAATTTGGTTGGTGGTGTGCCTCGGGATTTTTTCAATCAAAACACTGTGCCTTGGCTCAAAAAAGGTTGAAAAACACTGAACCTTAAAACCATCACTGTTCGGGCTAACCAGAAGCCATGGCTGACAGCTGAGGTTTACAGACTCCTGAGAGCCAGGAATGCTGCCTTCAAAGCGGGAGATCAGGTGGGCCTGAGGGCAGCCAGAAACAACCTGGACCGGGGCATCAGAAAGGCAAAGAAGCAGTATTCTGGGAAAATAGCTCACCGTTTCAAGGACAGCAGGGATACACGCAGTCTGTGGCAGGGAATACAGACCATCACAAACTACAAACCACCCCCCCAGACCTGTGACAGCTCAGCCTCTGCGCTGAATGAACTGAATGAGTTCTTTGCTCGGTTCGAGGCAAGTAACAGCACACCAGCACATAAACTCCCCCCCTCTCCTGATGGCCAGGTGCTGACGCTGTCCTCAGACAGCGTAAGGCGATCATTCATCAAGATTAACGCCCGGAAGGCCTCTGGTCCTGACAACATACCTGGTCGTGTGCTGAAGGACTGTGCAGGGGAACTCGCAGCGGTCTTCACGGACATCTTTAACATCTCACTGAGCCAGGCCATCGTCCCCACCTGTTTCAAAGCCACCACCATCATCCCTGTCCCAAAGAAGGCAACGCCCGCATGCCTCAATGACTATCGCCCAGTAGCACTCACCCCCATCCTGATGAAGTGCTTTGAACGGCTAGTCATGAAAAGCATCACATCTGTCCTCCCTGACTCCCTGGATCCCTTCCAATTTGCATACCGACCTAATCGCTCAACCGACGATGCCATCTCCTCTGCCCTTCACACAGCTCTCACACATCTGGACACGAAGGACTCCTATGTTAGAATGTTGTTCATCGACTTCAGCTCGGCATTTAACACCATCATCCCCCAACAGCTCATCCTTAAACTGGACAGTCTGGGGCTGAACACCTCAATGTGTAACTGGCTGCTAGACTTCCTGACCGGGAGACCACAGACAGTACGGATCGGGAGTAACACATCTAGCACCATCACATTGAACACAGGGGCCCCACAAGGATGTGTGCTGAGCCCCCTTCTATTCACCCTGCTAACACACGACTGCACACCATCGTACAGCTCCAACCACTTCATCAAGTTTGCGGACGACACAACAGTGGTAGGTCTCATCAGCAACAACGATGAGACGGACTACAGGAACGAGGTGAGCCGCCTGGCCTTGTGGTGCGGACACAACAATCTCACTCTCAACGTGGAGAAGACAAAGGAGATTGTTGTGGACTTCAGGAAGAGGGATGCCCAACATCCCCTCTGACCATCAACAGCACCGCAGTGGAGAGAGTAGACAGCACCAAGTTCCTGGGAGTGCACGTCTCAAAGGACCTGTCCTGGAGCAGGAACACTGCAGCACTGGCAAAGAAGGCTCACCAGCGTCTCTACTTTCTCCGCAAGCTGAAAAGGGCTGGAGCTTCAACCCCCATCATGAGCACCTTCTACAGAGGTGCCATAGAAAGTGTCCTGACCAGCTGCATCACTGTGTGGTTTGGTGCATGTACTGCATCCTGCCGCAAGAGCCTCCAGCGCATTGTGAGAGCAGCTGAGAAGATCGTGGGCACCTCCTTGCCCTCACTGCAGGACTTACACAGCAAACGCCTCACTCGGAAAGCCCACCGCATGGCAGGTGATCCCACACACCCACTACACAGCTGCTTCAGACTGCTGCCATCAGGAAGGAGACTGAGGAGTCTCCAGGCTCGAACCAGCAGACTGAGAGACAGCTCTGTTCATCAGGCAGTCAGAATGCTAAACACTCTGCCTGCTCTGCCTCCCCTCCCATTTGAACTGCCTTAACACTAAAACTTTCTCACATATTATCACTCAACACAAAGTTTTTAACACTAGACTCTGTGTCACCAAACGGGTTTTCACTAAACTCTCGGTCATGTGCTCATACAGTTTGCACTACTTCTCATAATTGCACTAATGTCTGTATTACATCACTGCCTATAATCATAATACTGTTTACATTCTCTGTTTACATTTATT
>JBBPBX010047459.1:12629-26151 GCA_038048925.1 Garcialebias charrua | reverse complement strand
CGACTTACCTTCATATTTATTTATGTAGTTGGACACAAAGCTTAAATCCTTTATCCTTCTTAATGTGGGCGCTTTAGAGAAGGTCTGAATTATTCTGTAGACATTATTAACAGTGACTGTCGGCAAGTCCTGCAGAGATCTCGTGAAGAACGCCATCGCTAACACCGTGTTGACTGCAAACCGGAAGTGCGTCTTACGGGTGAAGAATGCGGAAGTGATGGAACGGAAGTCCGTGGCATATAGCCTATTGACTGCGTGCACAAACAGAAGCTGTGTTTGCATATTTGGCACCGAGTCCAGGATGTTTGGCCGGACCTCACACTCATGACAATGCTTTGCCTGCTCCTCCAGAGTTTAATATTCATGGAGCTAAAATCTCAGCACAGTCGAGGTTTGGAGAGCAGCTTGCTTGGTGACACGGGGTGCCACGTCTGCTGCTTTCCTGCGGTGTTGTCCGTGTTGTTTCCACCCACTGTCATTTCTGATGTGCACTGGAGCGGTTTGCAGCTGAGTGTGACTTAGTCGGGATGAGGAGCAGCACCTCCACATTGGAGGCCGTGGCTCCGAAGCGCATTTCAACTGTGACACCTGTCCTGTGGTAGCTCTTGCCAACATTTGCATTTTCTCATTGACACAAGGAAACAAGACGGCTGTGCAGTAAACAAAAAGTGTGAATTCAAACTATTTAAAGATGTTAAGACGTTTGTTTCTCTTTAAATATGTTTGGTTGTGTAATTTTGATGTAGAATAGAATTATAGAAGCTGCTGTTGTTCCATCATGAAATTATGACTTACAGAATGCTTTTTTCCTCCTAATGAACCTGTCCATGTGTCCCTACTGCACGATGGCTGAATTCTGGGGCAGAAAAACAGGACTGGGAGGTTTATGTGTGAGAGACAGCGGTGAGGAGAAGTCTGAGTCCCAGAAAACAGTCGTCATTCTGACCCCTAGCTGAGGCCACAAGGTCTGAGGTTTTGGAAAAATTAGATATGAGCCATTAAACAATGAAACTGGTTAGAGTCAAACTCAAGGCCCAAGGGCCAAATCTGGTCCTTGTTAACATCTCGTGTGGCCCTCAAGGTGATCACCCTCCAAATAAAGCAAAAATCCATCCATCCATCCATTTTCTTCCGCTTATCCGGGGTCGGGTCGCGGGGGTAGCAGCCTAAGTAGGGAGGCCCAGACTTCCCTCTCCCCAGCCACTTGGAGCAGCTCCTCTGGGGGAATCCCAAGGCGTTCCCAGGCCAGCCGAGAAACATAGTCCCTCCAGCGTGTCCTGGGTCTTCCTCTGGGTCTCCTCCCGGTGGGACATGCCCGGAACACCTCACCAGGGAGGCGTCCAGGAGGCATCCTAACCAGATGCCCGAGCCACCTCAACTGGCTCCTCTCAATGTGGAGAAGCAGCGGCTCTACTCTGAGTCTACCAAAAATATAAAGTATAAAAAAGAAACAGTATACAAGTATCTAAGATATACGCTACACAATAATAATGTAATACTGTACAGCGTTTCCTCTACCACTGTACAAGTGGGGCGCCCCGCCAACATAACTGAGCGCCACGTGTACCGAATTGCACGCATACCCCCCACCCAACCACCTGTCGGCACTGACGTAACACTAGCTAGCGGCTCACAATACAGGTGCTAAAGCTAAAGGTAGCCTCTTCCCTCACGCTGAAACCCTCTCACACACACACACTCAAACTTTTGGTACAAACAGCGCATAGCTCAGATGTGTCTCTGCCCCTCTCCCCCGCTCTAAAACTTGGTATAAACAGCGCGCTACGCAACTCAGGACGTGTCTCTCTCTGTCCCGTCCCTGTCCCTCCCCCATGACAAAAATCATGGACAAGATGAGCGCCCCACCATGGCAACTTATGTAGGGGAAACACTGCTGTATAATACGATGTTTTAAACAGCAGCCTCAACATGAGTCTGTTGTGAGATAAAGTGACATATCACCAAAGTGGCATTACTGGGATTTTTCTTGTTGGGGATATATGAGTCTAACAGCCTCAGAGTAGAAGCTGTTCCTCAGTCTAGTGGTTCTACACGTAATGCTCTTCAACCTCCTTCCTGAGGGGAGCAAGGCAAAAAGTGTGTGTGATGGGTGAGTGGGGTCCTTCATGATCCAGGTGGCCCTCTTCCTGCATCTGGAGGTGTAAATGTCTGTGATTGTGCGGAGGCTGACTCCAACAGACTTCTGTGCAGCCTTCACCACTCTCTGCAGAGCTTTTCTTCCTGCAGCTGTGCAGCCTCCATGCCACACATTGATGCTGGAGCACAGGATGCTCTCCACTGCACACCTGTAGAAGGAGGTGAGGACTGAGCTTGCCGTGACAGTTGGTCAACGTTGAAACCAAGAAAGTTTTGTTTGCATTTTTCAGTAATCTTTGATTTTGATGTGGTAAGAGCAACAGAGAATGTCAAATGAACCTGTAACCCCCCCCCAAAAAAAGATGTCAGGTATCTGACCTGGGTTAATGAATTGAAATTGGCCCTCGGTTTGAACAAAGTGTTTAATTTTAGCCCCTTTTGTAACTAAATTTGATGCCACTGCTCTAAATACAGGTAGTCCTCAACTTACGACGGAGTTCCGTTCCTGCGCGTCGTCGTAAAGCGAATTTCTACGTAAGTCGGAACATATGTAAATACTTCACCTCATACGTACAGTACTGTATTTTACCAAGCACTTAGCCTATCCTAACACAGTACCCTACATAATTATCAATAAAACACATACATTTGGGAGCCATAATGAAGGGAAAAAAGAGTTAACTTCCTACTGGGATGCTGTGGTGAAGCCGTCCATCCCTCCTCCGTATTCTCTATTGCGTTTACGGCGTAAAACCGCCGTCCAGCTCGGTCCATCTGCCGTATTCCGTTCCGTTTACGATGTAAAACAGGGTTCACAGTACAGTTTTGTTTTGTTTTTTGAATGTCCAGAGGACCAGACTTAGCTTTTTTAGAGAGTAATGTGTAGCATTCCTCCGCAGCTACGTTAATAACGTAAAACCGGAAACTGCGTAACTCGGCTTTTCAAACTAAATTTTCACAATTTATTTATTTTTATTTTTTATTTTTTAATGGGAGATGCGTCGTAACTGCGAAACGTCATAATTCGAGACCGTCATAAGTCGAGGACTACCTGTAGTAACATTAAGAAATGTTACTATTAAAACATCAAAAATATGAACTTTGTGCATGCACCTTTCTTTCAAAGTTCAACTTGTCGTCATGGCACCCACCAGCACGGGTTGACAAAGGGCTCATTTCTCTTCACTCAAGGGAAGAAGTGATGATGAGCAGCAAACGAGGAACCAACTGAGAAAAAAATGCTTTTACTCGTAAGAGAAAGTGTCACTTTAAATCATGGACAGCCTGTCAGATCGACGCAAGTTCTCTACTTTAGTGACAAGTGACGATGAGATGCAAAACAGAGACATGAAAACACCAGAAATCATCTGCTGGTTAACACAGAGCCTGTTTTTCTGTTTTAGCTGCTTCCTCACAGCAAGAGGACTCACACAGGACTCACACGTTGTTTTGATCCAGATTTCTTTCCTGACACAACCTGGGCTCGAACCAGCAGCCTAAAGATCATGCAGCACAGACCGCCGAGCTACTGCAGCCTTGTTAATGCTGATTCATTCTATTTGTTAGCTTCACTGACTTTATTCATTACGTTTGACCTTATCACTGAAACACTGTTATGTTCATATCAGTTAATTGATCGTAGCTGGTGCACGCTGGGCTCGCCTTCAGACCTGAGCGGGTCATCCGACTGATGCCTCGGCTAATACGCAAACTGCAAACTCTGCCTACCCTGCATGCTGCTTTGTTAGCTGTAAATGCTGATGGAGTGGCGTGACTGTGCAGTTAGAGGTGAGGCAGAACAATCACAGCTACTCTTTAAAATAAATCTGACCCCGACTGAACTTTTTAATTTATATGCTTTAAAAAAATCTTCTATAGGATTCAGTTATTTTTGCTTCATTAATGACCTGCTAAAAGTACATTTAGGTTATTTAAAAGTATTTTTTTAAGTCCATATGTCTATCCAAAGCTAGAAAGGGTATGAGTTTCATGTAGGCTGTATTTGCATAATGAAGCTACACTCCCCTCGCCTGTAACTGGATCAAGAGTTGCTTCTGCGGCTCCCGTGGCTGCTGGCGACGCTTGAGCCGTAACACACACTTCACATGTGACGTGACACATGGTCAGATGATGCTCTGTCTCTTTTGCAGTTTGCAAAGCAGCTTTTCAAAACACAAACCAAACGTATTTTTACAACACTGTGCCGTCTGCTCAGAAAAACTGCGCGTTTTGTAAAAAATAGGATTTGTATCTCTGGGATCTCGAATTATGTCTATGAGGGGAAATATTTGCTTTTTCTTACAAGACTTTTTCAGTTTTGGATTATTTTAACACGCAGAAGGTGTTGTGGGGAAAATCAGCCACACTTTATATTTTTTTGTGTTTATTTACCTTATTTTTATTGTGTGGTCAATGAACACAATATTTTCTGATAAAGCCTAAAAATCCTTCAAAAAAAAAAATCGTTATTTTTTTTTTCCAAATCTCGGGTAACCTCACAGAAACAACACTGCCCACTAGAGTTCCTTCTGATCTCATTATAAATGCATTTTTATCCCATAATGATCGTATCATAAAATAATGCATTCCTGTAAGCATTCTTTTAATTTGACCTCTGTCTCTGTACTTTAGATTTTTATACTAACTCACTGGGACGGACGAGGCATGGCTTTCCCGGCTGGACGTTGCTGTCGAGTCCCATCTTTCATGTCACCCAACAAAATTGTTTTAGTTTGGTTGTAAAGAACAAAAACACTTATGAACATGTAATACTTAAATCAGTTGCACATGCTTGCTAAGTGAAGAATCAGACACTCCGGCACAGAACGATGGATTCCTGTTGACTTGACTAAAATCAGGTGATCAGTAGCAGATGCACTGTCCTAATAGTTTATTGCATTTTTAATATTGACTTCTATTGCATCAACAACAACAACAATAACAACAACAACAAAATCAAAATTAGTTTACTTTTTAAATAACTGTTTGTATTATAAATAAAGTCCAGACTAGTCATAAATTAGCCTGGCCCTCGCCTTCCTGCACAGCTCCGCTCAATTCTCATTTCCCTTCACTGCACAGTCTGGGACTTCTCTCATTAACAACCATTTCTCCGGTAGATTTTTGTTCGGACCAATCAGAGAACAGAAGGGACGGAGTTTTGGACCCTAACCCACGCCCCCACCTGTCCCAGCGCGCAGAGCCCTATAAAAGGGCTCTGCCAGCGCGCAGTCAGCGAGCACCGGCATGTTCTCATTCAAAGCGATGCAAAGCGATGCAGAACTGTTTTATATGTGACACAAATTTATTAATTTCCCCTTCTTAATCCCTTATCTGGAGTTTTCTTTTGTTTTTTGGGCCAAAAGTCAAGTGATCGCTCGCGCCCTCCTCCTTCTCTCCCTCCGCTGAAATGAACAAGGAAATGGCTGTCACGAGAATTAAACTCGGGTTTTACGTTGCTGACCGAGTCCCATCAGATGTTCTGGTCTTCTGGTGAGCTGGACCAGCGATCCATGGTTTTATTGTATTTTATTAAAACGTTTTATTAACATATAAACACAGAATTTCCAGCGCGGCAGCCGGCAGCAAGAGAAAAGCTGCAGGAGGCGGAGCAGTTGTCAAGTTCACCAGAGCACGGGGAGCAGCCATATATGGCTCTGAGGGGAGGGAGCAGAATGCTTTTCCTGTTCAAAATATCCAATGGTTTTGTTCCTCAGCAGAGCCCACGCCTCCAGCAAGAATCGTTTTAAAATGGAGAGGTCCCAGACCCTAGTCTGAAGCGAAGTGAAGGACAGGGTGTGGTTTTAACCAGGCTAGTCATAAATATAAACGGTGTCACATTTATATGATCCAAGTTTAAGATCAAAATAATTACATTGAAAACAACCCCAACAACAACCCCGGCCACGGCACACCTTGGGGTGTCTATGAGTGCACATCTATTTTCCCCAGCTCCCCGGGCGCTGACTACGGCTGCTCACTGCACCACCTGGTGGTGGTTGGGTTAAATGTAGAGACCAATTTCGTCTGTCAAGTATGGGAAACATACACAGATGACAAAAATGTGATATTTATTTATTTTATTTACAGTATTTAAATATGCAACTTTTTTTAAAACTGTGTAAAACGTTTACATTTTGTTTAATCTTCTGTATCTCAAACCAGTGGATTTAAATTAGGAAGAACAACAAAAGGTCAATTTTGAAATGGGTATATATTACTTCCAGTTGTCAGCTATGACTTATACTTTATGCTGCATAAGATGGCAAAACATTCTGATGCAGGATAAAGTAGCTNATTTAAGTTGACCTCGGTCATAAAGTTGAGACCTGTTTTCTTGTGTGTTGCACTTTGGAATCTGACGACAAGAGTGTGTCGAAGCAGTGAAACGTTGTTTCCTTGTTGTTTAGTCATTACTGTTGTCATTATTTGAGATATTGTTGTGGTTCTGAACACTCCCAGCCAAAAAGGTTTTGTATTAACATTGATTAATGCATAAGATGGATTTAACTATGCCAACATGCAGTTCGTTTTGTTAAATCTCAACCGTTGAAGAGTCAATGTAGTTTAAAGCTACTCAAGGTACCATAAACTACACTGGTCTCACAATTTCTAAATTGAACCGATTCGATCGTTTCTATTCTAGATTATCTATTCATTTTGATGAGTCTCGCCATAGACTTCAAAATTTATTAGGAATACCAAATCCTACGTCGTTCGTCTAAAAGACAACAGACATTTAGATCAAACTATATTTCATTTTTTTTATTTTAGTTTAACCTAAACTAAGTAATGAATGGAGGAATAGTTTGGAATTAGAGGCCTTCGTTACAGAAGCCCTCCAAAATTTTATAGGTACAAATCCCTATATCTAATTTTACAGAATTGATCCACCCCTTAATTGGTAATTGTAGCTGATCTAAACCATGATAGCTTACATACCAGGTGCATATAGGTAGGGCCTAATGTAAAATCCCAATCATAAGCCCACCTAAAAAACCACATAATTGCATGACACATAGAACCAGAGTGGCACTGACTGGAAACCAACCAGCCAACAACCTTCGATGTGGGGACCTGCAGCTCCAACGCTTGGTCTTCAACCTCCATCCAAGGGTCGCCTCCTCTGCGTCAATCGAGGGATCCCCTCTACATGCTGATTATGAAAACAATTGTTGCTGATCAATCAACAAAACTAACCGTTGTGGAATTACTGCTGTGGAATTACCGCTGTGGATTATAAGACTTTGTTTTCCAAAGGATAACAGACTCAGTTTTCCAAGGGAGTAAAAGCTTTTCGCTATGGGATTACCTCCGAACAGTATGGAATAGACCTTTTACCAGTTGACGTCATCGCGCATGCGCACTCGCTTTTTTCGAGAGACAACCGGAAGCACGGGCACGCAACTGGAGTGTTGTCAGTACTGGCAACGGTCGCGTTGGAGAAATAAGACTTTTATTGTGTTTATAATTGTTTCAGGCAACTTCAACGAGTAAAAGAAGAAGGTGTGAATTGTTCGTTTTACAACGTCCCTCTGGGAAAGTCGAGTAGAGCGACTAAAAGAAGGAAGATGAGGAGGAAAACTGTACCACCGCCGGTGCTGTGCGAATTTCAGTTCCCCCGTGAGAATCTGTTCCCCCTGTGTCGGGAGCGCGCACTGCACTGCAACCCGAGAGGCGGATCCGACCGGGTTGCAGTGCAGTGCGCGCTCCCGACACAGGGGGAACAGATTCTCACGGGGGAACTGAAATTCGCACAGCACCGGCTTGTACCGGCAGGATTCCCCCCCGGCACGATGCATCAACGTGTGTGCGTTTTTTATCTGGCATGGACATTAATGATCCAAGCTCCGTGGATTACGTTCCTACATTACATCTTGGATATGGGAAACAGACAGGGCGGAGAACGATCTCCCGCAGCTACTGGACAGCTGCTAAGCTAGCAGCAGCTAGCTAGTTCGACGAGACAGACGACCGTTGTTCTTCAGTCTCCGCTGACCGCTGCATGTGTTGGGGTTTCGGCCTGTTTTGACCTGCGACATGCAAAGAGATTCTTCCTTCAACCCCACTGAAGAGCAGGTGAGTGGAATGTCAAAACGTTTGATAAGCCAACCGTTAACCGAATCTTCTAAAATCATTAAGCTACCAGTAAATGCATGATTTTTTGAGCCGGGACTTAGTGGCTCTGCCTGGGTGAAGGTTCAGGCAGCCCCGCCGCGCACACGGTTCATCTGTAGCCAGGACTTTAGTGGCTCCTGGCTGGGTCCAGCCGGTTCTGGACCTCCAGGGCGCACGTGGATCAGGTTTAGCCGGGACTTAGTGGCTCCTGCCTGTGTGAAGGTTCAGGTAGCCCGCGCGCGCACGGTTCATCTGTAGCCAGGACTTTAGTGGCTCCTGGCTGGGTCCAGCCGGTTCTGGACCTCCAGGGCGCACGTGGATCAGGTTTAGCCGGGACTTAGTGGCTCCTGCCTGGGTGAAGGTTCAGGCAGCCCGCGCGCGCACGGTTCATCTGTAGCCAAAAAAAGCAACCCTGACAATGTGTATGGCCGTGCGGTTTTCCTCCTCTCGTGTCCGCGGCACAATGTTCAGGCGTTTTGACCAGCGGTTGTTCACTATTTTAAGAAAACAAGCTTCTAAATTACAACTCGCTATCATTACGAAGCTCCTCGACCCCTTGCTTAGCCCCTACATCCGGTTAGGGCTTTTTGCCGTCCAATCAGAACGCTCGTTTCAGGCGAGCTTTGCGTGATGACGTCAACTGGTAAAAGGTCTATTTCCAAAAAACTTTATGGGATTATAATTTTTGATTTTTCTTTTCCACTTTCTGGATTACTTCAAGATCAGAGACAGTTCAAGGTTTCCTTTCGTGTTGGACCCCATCCCCAAGGACTGGCGATGGCTTCCAAAAGGGGGGAGATGTAGTGGACCTACCCAGGGTCAAACTAAGGTTTTTGAACTGTCCAGTGATGACCTTTACTGACCTCTCAGTAAAGCAAGACATTTACCACAAAATCATTCCATTAGTTGTAATCTGAGAATATAGTCATCAAAAGAGACTATTTCTATCTTTGATTTTATTCTAATGTAATCAAAAGAATAACTTTTGTCATTTTCATGATATATGTTATATGCTGTTATTCTTTAAATGTGAAACATCAATGTGTCATTTCTGCAAGTGAAAAGGTGTCAAAGTTCAGCTAAAATGTCAAACTGACTTACACTGAAATTGTTTTTGTCGAGTTTCAGCTAAAACTCTCATCTAGCGTCTGAAAGTCTCTCACTCAGATACTTTTCCTAAACAATTTCCTTCTCTGCGCTGAATTTCACCTTGAATAGTGATAACAAGTGGACCAATGAAAAAGAGACAAGTTTCTCTCCTCTCTAATTCTCTTTTAAGTTCTAACTTTTGCTGAAATGCTTCAGAGTTTGCTGAGGACCTCAATGCCCTGATGAGGTTCCCCAAAGGGCTGAATGACTACCAGTCACGCGCTAAGGACTCGTCATCCAGCTGAGACTGATAACATGCTGTTATGGGTCCACTTCGAACGAGCGTAAGCTCAAAAACTTTGTTTATTCCTTCCTGGAATAAGTTATCTTGAGCCAAAAAACCACGACTACCACGGCTTCTGCCGACGAAAGCAAGTATCACCGACAAGGTAAACACGTGTGAGAGTCCAGCTTGGACTTGCGGGACCGACGACTCGTCAGTTCAAGGCTGATCACAGCTCTTTACCAGAACCAAGGCGGACGTCTTAAGGTAAAGGAGCAGCTGTTTGCTTACTGGAGGTGTGATGATATCTTAGCTGGACGCGTATGGAAGAGTGTCATCTGGTTTCATAAATGCAAGATAAACTTCCTCTCTTAACCTCCCAATTCTTCTTAAATCTTTCCTCCTATCTCCTCTCCCTCAATTCTAAGCTGGAAACTATTTTAAGTTAAAGAGCCCACAGACTAAATATGTTTAACATCCAGTATTGAAGTCTGTTGTGTTGAATTTAAGTGTGCTGACGTTTTAAATTACAAGAAAGTGAAATCCTGTCAATCAAGTGTAATGGTGTTAATTTAGTTGATTCATTTTAAATAAATGGTAGTGTCTTTGGCATACCAACTAAGTTAACGTCTCTGTCACTTAATGGCCTTGTTTATTTGTCCATCATAAAGATCACAGAAATATTGGGTAAACTGAAAAAGAAAAGAATCCGTGAAATTACTATTCAATCTGAATAAGTAAATTAATTCAGGTAAAGAGGTCAGTATTAATATTGACCTCCTCATAATCCCTTACACCAATGTTTAATGTTCTGCCTTACTTTACCTTTAACAGCTGCTACTTTTTGTTTCCTTATGTAGGGGTACACCTCAGGCCTCTGAAACTGTCAGTGAGACACCTTTTCTTGGAAAACCCTCAAGGGAAGAATGTACACGGTTTATCCAATTAAAGCTTCAGTATGTAGCTTTTTTTATAAACATATTTCTTCACTCTGTCACTACCTCCTGACAGACTGATGTTAGCCATGTAATCTCTGAAATTTAAAAAAAAAAAATATTGTCCCCTTGCTTCTCCAGGTGGTAAATAAGCATTTCTAAAAAGAAAAGGTGACCTACCATTTTCCAGCCAATAGAAACAGAGTTTGTAACCAGCCAATAAAAACAGAGCTTGAATTTGAATTTCAGCAGGGCCAGGTGGAGCAGAGCCATATTAAGGCCGTATGTATATATACATATATAAAGGCCCCCTCAGAGCCATATATGGCTCTGAGGGGGAGGGATCAGAATGCTTTGCCTGTTGAAAATATTTCTAAGTGCTACAGTTCTACAGAAACTGCATACTGAACCTTTAATTTGAATCCAGGACACAACTTATCTCACCAAGAGACTCTTTAATTTTAATCTTGATTCAAATAATCAAAGAATAATCTTCTTTCATTTTATTATAATTATTATTATTAAATATTTTGATAATCAAAAGACTTTTATCAAAGTTATTATGAGGACACTTCAAAAATTAAAGTAACTGTATAGTTAAGAAAAAGAAACAATTTAATTTGTGTATCTTTTTCTTTATTTTATGATGTTTATTTCATATAATTTTAATGTTGAAGTAATCACTTATTTGAGTCGACTGTGGAACAGTATAATGATTTCTTTCAACTTCATCATGCAAGCTAATGTTTTACTCAAAAGTAATTTTTGATTCTACATTTCAGATTGTGAATGGATAAAGAAAGACTCTGTTTAGGCCAAGGTCATGTCAAGTTGATCGTTAGTATTTGTTTAAAAAAGTGTTAAGACAAGTTAATCAGTACATCAAGAAGCTGGCGCCTGAAGTCTAACACTTGAGCTTCTCCTTCTGACCTAAACTAACCTGTCTCTCCTCCCCCTTGACCTCATCTAATTCCCTGCCTAGTCCCTGGGAGAGGCAAGTCACAGCCCTCTTTTATAAAATCTGACTTCCTGTTTCTTCCTCAAGTTTGCTAGAGAGGGAGATGTGAAACTTTCTCCTAAGCTGTATGGACGTTCGGCCATGCGCCAAAGGTCTCGTCCATCAGCAAGGATTTACGGCCCGTCACCGTACATCCACCTTGAGCTTAAAAGCTCCAAAGATTTGAATGAAAATTATTTCTAAAGGAATCTTTTATTCTGAAACTCAACCGGAACTACTTGCCACTACTCGGTCCGATTTGACGCAGACACTAGGATGAGAAAACCTTATCTCTTGCCAGTAACAAATAAGCTAAAAGCCTTCAGAAATTAAGTAATTTACCATCTCATTACTTGATTCTGTTGTTCCAAAAAATTACGAACGTGTGATTTCCATATGTGCTGAAGTCAATTTATAGGAAATTGTAAATCAATAAATCTGTGTAAATGATATGATGTTATTTTGATGATTAAATAAATGGCCGCATTTCCTGATGGGTCAGTTTTAAACGTCTCATAGCACTCTGCCTCCACATGATTTTATCTTTGATCTTGGTTGATATTATTATTGATTTTACTTGATTTTATCACTTGTTTTATTTATTAAGTAGGCCTATTCTGCCTCCACATGATTCTGTCTTTAATCTTAGTTGATATTATTGATTTTACTTGATTTTATCACTTGTTTTATTTGTTGTAGCACTTTGAGATTTTTATTAATGAAAAGTGCAGTATAAATTGAATTCATCACTTAATGGTCACACACGTTTGTTTAATCCAAAAAGAAGAGAATCCGTGAATTAACGTAACAGGCAACTCTGTTCTCACATTTTTTAAATTTATTTATTTGTTCATTTCAAATTTAAAACACAAAAAAATATATTTACAAAATCATTTTAAGAAGGAAAAAAAAACAAATTTAAAATGAAAGGAAGCAGAAGAAAAAAATCTTATATCTGCTTATTTTTAAACAAAATCAATTCAAACAATCAATTTTAAACAATCTCAGCGTGTCCTCGCTATCTTTATCTCCCAGTTGTTCAACATGTGCTGTACCTCTGAAGATCTCATTCCTGATCTTATCCATCCTTGTCACGCCTAAGGAGAACCTCAGCATCTTCATTTCTGCTACTTCCAGTTCTTTCTCCTGTCTTTTTGTCAATGACACTGTCTCCAGACCATACAACATAGCTGGTCTCACCACTGTCTTGTAAACTTTTCCTTTGACCTTTGCTGACACCTTTTTGTCACAAATCACTCCTGAAACTTTTCTCTGAACATGACAAATACTGAACAAGCATACATACTGGTCCATAAACATGCACAGAACTTTATTTACAAACGGTTAGCTAACCCATTACACCACACATTCATCTATAAACACAGCACGTACTAGCGTTCGGAGCGCGTTCGTAAGTCCGGAGAATCAAACACTACCTCCGAATATTCAAAAACATTTTATAAAGAGGGAAAGCAGTTATAACTATAAGGGAACTGACATTTTTGTTAAACCACGTTATAGAACAAGTTTTAGGAGTAGGTCTACATTAATACAGTGCATACGGTAGGTATGTGGAATGGTTTGGATAATAATGTCAAAAAGGCTAAGTCTGTGTTTATATTTAAGAAATTGATTAAGAGTGAACTTTTGAAAAAATATATATAAACGGTGAAAATTATAAGTACCATATACAGTATTTTCTGGTGTATAGGTCGCACCTGTGTATAGGTCGCATTGTCTAATTATCACCAATAGATTGGAAAAATCCCTAGATAGGTCGCACTGGTGTATAGGTCGCACCTACGTTTAGCTCTGCTGCAAATGTCTGCCACAGGAGCGCACAGCAAGGCTTTTAAGAAGATTAACACTTAAAAACAATTATTTGTTTGATAAAAATTATAGCAAATATGTGTCTGAGCTGAACTTTTCCTTAATAAATGAACGTAATTGTGAAATGAGCTGGATTTAAAAATTTGTTTCACCGAAAGTGATAACAAGCCATAT
>JBBPBX010047459.1:0-11940 GCA_038048925.1 Garcialebias charrua | reverse complement strand
AAAATACACAAATAACTATT
Organism: Garcialebias charrua; assembly: GCA_038048925.1. Classification (NCBI taxonomy): domain Eukaryota; kingdom Metazoa; phylum Chordata; class Actinopteri; order Cyprinodontiformes; family Rivulidae; genus Garcialebias; species Garcialebias charrua. The sequence continues at coordinate 11,920 of JBBPBX010047459.1, read as the reverse complement.
GCCATTCCGAAAACTATAATATGCTTATGATTTGTTCTTTGTTCGACTGCCCCTAGTGGTCTGGAGCACTTCCGTTGTGGCTTTTCTATTTGCAGCTCGTTCTGTATTTGCAGGTCGTCCTCTTTTGGGAGCGCGACTTATCTTTTGCAGTGCGCCTCATCTGTTGGAGCGCTTGTTTTCATTTTGATGTGTGTTTCAACTTTTGGAAAGCTGCTGTTTTCATTTTGTTGCGTGTTTCAACTTTTGGAACGCCGTTTTCTTTTTGCAGCGTGCTGTTCTGTTTTTGCAGCGCGTTTGCACCCCTCGGCCACCGTATTAATCCCTACCAGTTGAATCACATCTTCTCAGCCACACATCTTCTCAGGCGATAAAGCTAGGTTGAACATTCCAGGTTTATCTGTTCTTGTAAGAAACTGTTCATGCCTGCATTATAAATTCACTAGTTTCTGACAATCAGCTTGTGCACCGATTTAAAAATGGGGACAGGGTCACAGTAAACTCTGTGAAACTCAAGACACTTAATAAACTCATAGTAAGGTTTAAAATTATAAAACATAAAGAAAAAAATTGTATTCATTGGTTAACTGTACATCATTAACTTCATGCAGACTCTTCCACTGGTACATTTTCCTCTTTAAATCACTTCTTGTTCTGCTGCCTTCATACATCTCCTCCTACATGTCTCTGCGTGAGTGCAGCTACAGCGTGCACTCTCAGGACATGATTACCTGCAGTGTTCCCTCAGTGAGGACTGAACTTGGCAAAAGAGCCTTCTCTTCTGCTCCTGCTTCCTGGAATATCTTACAAAAATATCTGAAGCGCTTGACCTCTCTATGGCTTTAAGAATCTGTTGGACTCCTGGCAAGAACCAATGCAGACATGTTCCTGTTTTTAGTTTTCTACATTTGCCTTATAATCCAGCTGTTTTGCTACTTTGACGACTTTTTTTTAAATTGTTAAAAAAAAAAAAAATTAAACCTGTATGCCTCTCTTATGATTGTCTATTGTTGTCGCTGTTGTCATCATTCTTTGTTGAAAACGGTTCTCTCTTGTAAATGAGTCCTCGAGTCTCAGTGGGATTAACCTGCCTAAATAAAGGTTGAATGAATATTTGTAAATAAAGTTAAATATGTTAAAACGTTAACAAAAAATAAGTCACACCAGCTATTAGTTGAATGAACCAAATGTTCTGATGCATGAACAGCTGAAATAGAACAATGTCCGCACACAGAGTTAGATTATACAAAAACAGAAACTGAAAGTTATGCACCATAACTCGTGTTCCCTGAAGGAAGGGAACGAGGTGCAACATAATTGCTATGGGAAATTGCGCCCCCGTGTGATTACCTGAAGGAATACATTCACGCCTTTACGGCTGGGGCGTCAGCGTCACGCCAGAGTCCCCTCCCTCTGGGTATTTAAGGCGCTGACGCCCATTCATCATTCTCCAAAATGCACTTCACCGAGCTTTCAGCATTGAAAAGGGCCAGGTATGTTGTACCTCGTTCCCTTCCTTCAGGGAACATGAGTTATGGTGCGTAACTTTCAGTTCCTTTATCAGTCATGTCACTCAGTGCAACATAATTGCTATGGGAACGTAATTCATTCACGCCCTTGAAATGCTCAGCAAAATGCATGTGAGAACATCTGCCTTAATACGGCAGGCATCTCCCGGCTGCTCTCTTCAATATATGCAGAGAGCACAGTCTGGGAAGAAAAAATGCCTCATGTAGAAACATCCGCTTGATGTTACCACTGGACACATAGATGAAACACCAACTAGAGACAGCATAAGCGTGCTTCACTAGTGTGATTACCCATCATCTCCTTTTTTTTCTCTGGGAATCCTGAGAAACCGGAGGAAAAGAGCAAGGGACCCATTACACCACTAGTAATTAGATGGCAATGTGGAGGTAGAAAACCCAGGTCAAGCACAGGGTAACCTCCCAAGTCCCCGGGGGGATTTTTTTTATATATACAAGGGGCACGACTGTCAAAGTGGAGCCCATCCTGATGTTGGAGACCCGTTAAAGGAGAGGGGAACCTCTCCATTGAACATCTCCTAAGCAAACATAAACGCCAAGGGACACCCTTGTGTATGTTGTTGCTGTTTGTTTTGGTAGAAAGCAATCAAAGCCTTAGGCCCTCAGCCAGTTCCCTTCAAAGGCCAGGCTGAAAGCCGCCACAACTCCGGACATGGGTGTAGAAGCTGCCCACGTGCCTGAGTCAACAGGTCCCTGTGAGGAGGCAATTGCCATGGTATCCCTGATAACATTGAGATCAGCTCCGAGAACTATGGTTTCTGCGGCCACGTGGGGGCTATCAGGATCAGGGAGACACGTTCCAGTGTCCCCTCGATCAGAGGGACAGGTGGAAAAGCATAGTACAGCACCCCTGCTGGTCAATCATGTGCCAAAGCATCCGTTCCCAATGGTGCATCTGTTTCCTTCAAAGAGAAGTAAAGGTCACACTGTGAGCTAGCTCTGCAAGCGAACAAGTCCACTGAGGCTCTCCCAAATCATGACCAGACCTGTTCCACAACCCGTGGATTCGGGCTCCAATCTGATGCCAAGAGAGGCCCTCTCGAGACGGCATCCGCTCCATAGTTTAGTTCACCGGGAACATGAGTCGCCCTGAGCGACAGGATTCTCGGAGCACACCATGTGAGCATCTTCTGCGTCAGTCCGAGGAAGGCCCGGGACCTTGTCCCTCCCTCTCTGTTGATGAAGGACACTGTGGTCCTGTTATCTGATTTCACCAGGACGTGCTGTCCTGCAATCAGGCCTTTGCCAAAGAAGTATTTTACTGACAGGAATACGGCCAACAATTCCAGGAAGTTGATATGTAATCTCGCCTCCTGTTCATTCCAAAGGCCACGGGCGTTCTGATTTCTGCAGAACGCCCCCCCATCCTGTTTTTGAGGCGTCCGTCGTGATGACCACACGAGATGACACCCTACCCAGCGGGACCCCTTCCGTGAATACAGACAAGTCTCTCCAAGGTTCCAGGGTCCTCAGGCACTCTGAATCTATTCTAACCTTTCCTGCTCGACCAGGAAGGGCGGGTTGTGTCTGTTGGTTTACCCATACTTGTAGGGCCCGCATTTTCAGCAAAGTGTGTGGCACACAGGGTATGGCTGCCGCCAAGAGGCCTAAAAGGCGTTGGCACATTTTCATAGGGACCCGCTGATCCAGTTTAAATTTTGCCAGGCAATGGCGAATCGAGGAAACTCGTTCCTTTGAGAGCCATGCTCTGTATCGGATGGTGTCTACCTGTACTCCCAGAAATATGGTAACCCGTGATGAAGTTAGGTCACTCTTTTGTAGGTTTATGACAAAACCGAGAGACTCCAGGTGAGAGATTGCCTTGCAGGAGTGTGACTGGGCCTGTATTCTGCTTCCAGCCAGAATCAGGAGGTCATCCAGGTAGTTCATAACCCTGAGTCCTTGATTCCTAAAGGGGGTCAGGGCTACGTCCAGACATTTAGTAAATGTACGAGGAGACGTCTTCAAACCGAAGGGTGAGGCTTTGAAATCATAAGCCTTTCCCTCGAAAGCAAAGCGGAGGAATTTTCTGTGTTTCCTCCACACGCCTATATGGAAATAGGCATCTTTCAAATCCACTGTACAAGTGTAGTCTCCTGGTCTCACAGACCGGAGAACCTGCCAAAGTGTAAGCATCTTGAACTTAAAATTTTTCATTCTTTTGTTCAGAGTCCTGAGATCCAGGATCGGTCTCAGGGAATGATCCTTTTTGGGCACCAGGAAGTACTTGCTGTAGTGGCCGGAGCGTAGTTTGCGTTTCGGGACCAAACTTATCACTCCTTTCTGTAGCATCGTCAATACTTCCTCTCTCAGCACGTGTGCGCGTGCAGGGTTAATGTTTGATTGCAGTACCCCTGTGAAGGGGGGCGGTCTCCTGTTGAACTGCAGCTTGAGCCCATGACATATCGTCGTCATGACCCATTTGTTTGGTAGACACGCCCTCCAGGCCTGTGCGTGCGCCATGAGTCTGGAAGGCATGTCCAATTGCTGCTTGTCATGTTTGAGTGCGGGAGGGGTGGCCTTTGACCCCTCTCGCGCCCTCTCGAGCAGGCTGGTCAGCCCAACAGAAGATATCGCGAGATCTGATTGTTTCAGGCAGAGCTCGTGTATCTTGCTACGGTTCATAGTTTGACCACGTGGTTTGTGTTTTATGAAAGTGGGACTTGAGTCAAGAACCAGGGCAGTCTGTGCTTTGGTACTTTTATTTTCGTATATGCATGAAACAGTGTTTGTTTTGGTTACATGTACAGTAGGTGAGTCATGTTTGGTGCGCACACACATGTCACCAGCTCCTTGTAATGTTTTACAAGTAGAGACTGGGCCCAAAAGGTCAGGTTCCTGTACCGCGTGGGTGGGCAAACCTGTAAAATCATGAATTCGTCCTGTTTCATCAGGCCCAAATCTGTTTCCACATGGGGTCATTGAAGAGGCCCTTGGCCGATACTGGAAAGGTTCACTGTCGCCAGCAGGTCTCTTTCTGTGGAGGGCGACGCATGTCTTCCTTGGGGGGTGCAAAGCTTTTCCTCAGCAGCCCCTCGCGGAGGGCTTCCGCCTGTTTGCGTCTTTGTTCCAGCCTGGCCTGGATGCGTTCCAGGGCTCCCCCGAAGAGTCCTGTCGGCTCGATCGGGTGCTGGAGAAAGGGGGACCTCTGGTTTTCTGGAAGGTCCGTTAAAATCAACCAAAGATGGTGCTGGGCGACAGCCATTTCCGCCATTGCTCTGCCTTGCGTGATGGCTATTGTCCCCATCATGCGGAGCACGAAGTCCGAGGCGCGGCAGGCCTCCTCCATGGCCTCCGTTGCGGCCTGTTCGTTTGTCGTTACCTGGAGTTCCTGCAGCTTTTCTGCCATGTACGTCTGTATCATGGTCGAGGCGTTCATCGCACAAACCTTAAGGCCCTGAGCCTTGTAGCACTTTTCAAGCTGTTTCTCCGAAGCGCGGCAGGCCCTGCTGGGCAGCGCCGGCTTCGCCCCCGTAGCTGCAGGGGCCAGATGAGCCGCCAGGGTCTCCTTTATCTGGGGTGCACTGGCGAGGCCTGCTGCCTCCATTTCAGCGACATCCAGGAGTCGGGATAGTGGCAGCGTCATGAGAGCTCCGGGTTCCGCCCAGGAGCGTGTGAGCTCCATGAGGAAGTCCGGGAAAATGGGCATTTTCTGCGACGTCGTCGGCTGCTGCTTCGCGTAGAAGTAGTTTCCCGTCAGCCTTGTAACCTGTTGGCGAGGAGTGGGGTCTGGCCACACGACCTGCAGGGCGTCCGCCGCCCTATGGCACAGGTCAAACAGAGCAGGGACCGACGCGTCCAGTTCCGGTAGAACTTGCGCCAGGTTCTGGGAGGAATCCACACTTTCCCCTCTGCAACCGTACTCGGTGTCTTGGTCAGACACTTCCGGCGTCGAGTCCTCGACGGGAACCAAGGAATTTGACACGTTTTCATCCCCGACTTGACCGTTGCATTCCAGGTCCACGTTCTCGAGCTCTGGCTTGGGAGCGAGCAGCTCTATGAGGCGCGCTGCCTTCGCCATGGATTTGGCCAACGCGTCCGCGCAGTGTTTCCTCACTACCGCCGGCATCCGACAGCAGTGGGAGCAGGAGTCGGGGGATTCCAGCGCTTTTTTTGCGTGCAGAATCCCTAGGCAGACAGGACAGGCCTCGTGGGTGTCCGTTGCAGAGAGGGAGTAGCCGCTGGGGCAGGGGCGCGAGCAAGGGCTCGCCGTCCTGCTGGTTTTCTTCTGAGTCTTTGTCCTCCGTTTTCCTTTCTCGGGAGCCATGTCCGGAGACGAAAAGCGTCGAAGCTGTTCCTAGTTTCCTTTTGTTTGAAGCCGTCCTCTCCGTCGTCTTGCTTTCGCTGGCTAGCCTGCTAATGGTTAGCAGGGAGTGTTGTGACGCAGTTAGCGCTGTCGAGCGAAGCAGCTGCGGAGAGAGAAGAAAACTTCGAGGTAAGTAGAAAAATGCTGGACTAGCTTTCACCAGCCCAGCAGTACGCAGGAAAATTTCTCTGTACGCTCAGCGTAGGGAGCAAGCTCACCTCTGATCGAGCGATGCGACAACAGAGAAGTCCCACGAAGTTCAGGTTTTAAGCGAGGTGAAGGGCAATAAGAGAATGATGGATGGGCGTCAGCGCCTTAAATACCCAGAGGGAGGGGACTCTGGCGTGACGATGATGCCCCTGCCATAAAGGTGTGAATGTATTCCTTCAGGTAATCGCGTGAGGGTGCAATTTCCCATAGCAATTATGTTGCACCGAGTGACATGACTGATAAGGGAACTATAAACTGAGAGATGTTGCCTCTTTGTTTAGACTTACCGTAATTAAATCAGTTTTTCTTTCTGTTTCTAATGCTCTGGTTCACCTCCTGTCTCTGGTCTCCGTCCTATCTCTGGTCTCCCTCTCATCTCTGGACTCCCTCCTGTCTCTGGTCTCCCTCCTATCTCTGGTCTCCCTCCTATCTCTGGTCTCTCTCCTATCTCTGGTCTCCCTCTGGTCTCCCTCCTATCTCTGGTCTCCCTCTCATCTCTGGACTCCCTCCTGTCTCTGGTCTCCCTCCTATCTCTGGTCTCCCTATCTCTGGTCTCCTGCCTATCTCTGGTCTCCCTCCCATCTCTGGACTCCCTCCTGTCTCTGGTCTCCCTCCTATCGCTGGTCTCCCTCCTATCTCTGGTCTCCCTCCTGTCTCTGATCTCCCTCCCATCTCTGATCTCCCTCCCGTCTCTTGTCTCCCTCCCATCTCTTGTCTCCCTCCCATCTCTGTTCTCCCTCCTGTCTTTGGTCTCCCTCCTGTCTTTGGTCTCCCTCCTGTCTTTGGTCTCCCTCCTGTCTTTGGTCTCCCTCCTGTCTCTGGTTCACCTCCTATCTCTGGTCTCCCTCCTGTCTCTGGGCTCCCTCCTATCTCTGGTCTCCCTCCCATCTCTGGTCTCCCTCCTGTCTCTGGTTCACCTCCTGTCTCTGGGCTCCCTCCTGTCTCTGGGCTCCCTCCTATCTCTGGTCTCCCTCCCATCTCTGGACTCCCTCCCGTCTCTGGACTCCCTCCCGTCTCTGGGCTCCCTCCTGTCTCTGGGCTCCCTCCTATCTCTGGTCTCCCTCCCATCTCTGGACTCCCTCCCGTCTCTGGACTCCCTCCCGTCTCTGGACTCCCTCCTGTCTCTGGTCTCCCTCCTATTTCTGGTCTCCCTCCTATCTCTGGTCTCCCTCCTATCTCTGGTCTCCCTATCTCTGGTCTCCCTCCCGTCTCTGATCTCCCTCCCGTCTCTGGTCTCCCTCCCATCTCTGTTCTCCCTCCCGTCTTTGGTCTCCCTCCTGTCTCTGGTTCACCTCCTGTCTCTGGTCTCCCACCTGTCTCTGGTCTCCCTCCCGTCTCTGATCTCCCTCCCGTCTCTGATCTCCCTCCCGTCTCTGGTCTCCCTCCCATCTCTGTTCTCCCTCCCGTCTTTGGTCTCCCTCCTGTCTCTGGTCTCCCTCCTGTCTCTGGTCTCCCTCCTATCTCTGGTCTCCCTCCTATCTCTGGTCTCCCTCCTATCTCTGGTCTCCCTCCTATCTCTGGTCTCCCTCCTGTCTCTGTTCTCCCTCCCATCTCTGTTCTCCCTCCCGTCTTTGGTCTCCTATCTCTGGTCTCCCTCCTGTCTCTGGTCTCCCTCCTATCTCTGGTCTCCCTCCTATCTCTGGACTCCCTCCTTTCTCTGGTCTCCCTCCCGTCTCTGGTCTCCCTCCCGTCTCTGGTCTCCCTCCCGTCTCTGGTCTCCCTCCCGTCTCTGGTCTCCCTCCCGTCTCTGATCTCCCTCCTGTCTCTGATCTCCCTCCCGTCTCTGATCTCCCTCCCGTCTCTGATCTCCCTCCCGTCTCTGATCTCCCTCCCGTCTCTGATCTCCCTCCCGTCTCTGATCTCCCTCCCGTCTCTGATCTCCCTCACGTCTCTGATCTCCCTCCCGTCTCTGGTCTCCCTCCCGTCTCTGGTCTCCCTCCCGTCTCTGTTCTCCCTTCTGTCTCTGGTTCACCTCCTGTCTCTGGTTCACCTCCCATCTCTGATCTCCCTCCCGTCTTTGGTCTCCCTCCTGTCTCTGGACTTCTCCTGTCTCTGGTCTCCCTCCCATCTCTGATCCCACTGTCCCCTGACAGGGAGGTCTACTCTCAGTTCCTCAGAGAGATGATCATCCAGCCGGGCCTAGCCAAAGCCAACATGGGTCTGTCCAGAGAAGACGTGACTCTGGAGGATCACGTGAGTCTGGTCCAGTTGAAGTCAGTAAACCACATGCTTCTGTGCTGCGGTCAGACCAGGTTCAACTGGTTCGAGTCCAGATGTCTGAAACCTGAATCAAATTTCATCTGTTTCTAGAGTATCTTCTCAGAGTTCTAAAACCACCGAGGCGATACATGTTCTGTGGGTTTATTTGGTTATGGTTCTGTTCGGCTCTTTCAGCCTCTGAACCCAAACCCAGACAGCCGGTGGAACACTTACTTCAAAGATAACGAGATCTTACTGCAGATCGACAAAGACGTCAGGTGTGTCTTGGTTCTTTTGTCACATACAACCTTGAGTCCATGAACAGGTCACGGCAACAGAACTTGTGGTTCTGTTCCAGGCGGTTGTACCCAGACATGGCGTTCTTCCAGAGACCCACAGACTATCCCTGCCAGCTTATCCTGGACTCTAAGAACGACTACGAGACGCTGCGGAGACGGGTCGAACAAACCACCCTGAAAGCACAGACTGTCAACCGGAACCGCAGCGGGGTCACAAACGTGAGTTTAAAGGTTCTGTTTGGGTCAGCTGAACTGCGGCGGGTCACAAACATGAGTTCAGAGGTGCTCTATTGCCCCTTTTGCACTGCTCCTACTTAGCCCCAACTCTGCTCAGCCCACCACAGAAAGATCCCTGATTCGGGACTAGGTAGGGCTGGGTGATATGGACCAAAATTAATATCTCAATATTTTTATGATAAATCGCGATATACGTTGTATATCTCAATATATTTTTCTTTCCATAAAATAATAACAAAAATATATTTCTGAGTCAAAGTTTTGTTCCAGTTGTCACACAGCAACATTTATTAACAAACAGCTGTAACCCTACGAAATAAATGTCTCAAAAATAATGTATGTAGTTAATTTTTTAGACATTTTTTTTTACATATATTAAATAATAATCCTCTTTAGCGGAGGGCAGCTGTGGCTGAGAGGCTAGAGCAGTCTCCTCCAATGGGAGAGCTGGGGGTTTGATTCCACCAGCATTCACATGCTGAAGTGTTCCTGGGCAAGACACTGAACCCCTCATTGCCTCTGATGTGTCCCATCAGTGTATGAATGTGATAAAATACTGATTAATCCTTGTACAGATCTAGTAGAGTGCTGTATGAATGGGTAAATGAGGACACAGATTGTGTTGTAAAGAGCTTTGAATGTCTTGATAAGATAGAAAGGTGCCTTCACATTAGTCAGCGTGTTTGTGAACTGCAGTAAAGTGAGCCTCGGAACCGTGAAGTGGCAACACCCGAGTGTTTTTAGTCTGCTTCCTTAAAACAAACCACGGGTCCGAGCTTATTTAGTCGTGCTGAGCTTTATGAGAAGAGCAGAGAGAGGTGGAGACATTAAAAAATCAGCAGTTAATCATATCGCTAAAGACACGGTCAGTCTCAGCTGTGGAAGAAGACTGCTAAAGCGTTAGCCATCTTGTTAGCCGCTAAGGACCGTATCTTTAGCGATATGATAAACTGCTGATTTATTAACGTCACGCTTCCTCTCTCTGTTCCTTTAAAAGGCACACAGCATGGCTAAATGAGCTCTGAACTATTTCATATAAGAAGACAGATCTGTCGTCTGTAGCTTCACACACACTCAAGACAGATTTTTTGTTTATTAACGTCTCTTCTCTTCTACGGCTCATCCACACTGCAGAAGCAGGAAGGGAGGAGGAGCTCGGCAGTGTTTGTGTAGAAGGAGGGGGGCCGCCTGGGAGAAAGAGATGGCAGGATTTCTTCAAGATATCGCCCAGCTCTATTCAGGACCTTGTTTGTTTTGTGAGAGACCCTGCGAGCTGAGTCGGGACTGAAACATGAATGCAGGACACTGATTGGTCAGGGGCAGTCATCACTGAATCTCAGAAACTTTTCACCGATCTGCCATTTGCAATTTCTCAGAACGCGGAGCAGCGGCTGGATGGATCTATTTGTAAGATTTTAAAAAGAATGATGACACCATGACCATGTTTAATGCTGTAGTCCAGGCGTTTTTTTTGTGTTTGGTGACCGACGACAAAATTTGAGTGAGCGGAGTCCCTGCAAAGGGTCATACGAGCTGCCGACCCGTTGAAGCACGTGAGGCCAGACACGGCTCCAGAACCCATCCTGAAGTGCGGTGCACATCAGGCTGATCTGAGCAGGGCTGAGCAGAGTTGGGGCTGAGTAGGAACGGTGCAAAAGTGGCATATGAGTCTGAGTCAGGAACCAAGTCCAGTGACAGAGTCCGAGTCAAAATCTCGAGTCAGAATTGTGTTTTATGGATGAAGTCGACTCGTGGAGCTCAGATAATGTTAGACTTGATTTATAGTTTATTTTAACTCCAACAGTAAAGCATGTTGGGTTTTTTAAGTTTATTACATTTAACTGGGGGAGTGGTGGCGCAAAGGTTAGATAAAGTGGGTCTGTGATTGGAAAGTTGCCAGTTCAACTCCCCAGACCGACAACATCAACATGTGGGTGGGGTAGGTGAAGCACCCACACCTACCTCCATCCTCATTTGCCCCACCCTGGGCCCCTGAGCAAGGCCCTTAACCCCCCATCTGCTCCCTCTGGCACTCTAGATAGCAGCTCTCTGCTCCACACAGAGGGCTGTGGTAGCTCAGTGGTCTGTGGTTGTGTCAGGAAGGACATCCGGAGTAAAAACAGACGCCAAGTCTTTGTGCGAATTAGTTCACTGTGGAGACCCCTGAAGAAGGGAGCAACTGAAAGAAAATAAAAACATTTAAACACATTTTTTATTCTTTCTTGATTAAAAACTAAAATGTTTTTAAAAAATTGTGAAAAAATATTAAATGTTTTTAAATTAAAGCAGTTTACATTCAAGTCTTGATTCTCTTTTTTCTGCTTTAAATTCAGATGAGTTACAACTGAACACAGAAATTGTTTATTTTTTTAATTCATATTTAGCTGCAATATTTAAACTATCTTTAGCTTCAACTGAGACATATTTGTTGATTTTTATTTGTTTACGTGAATTTAATCCAGATACCATTCAAGTTGGATGTTTCTAAGTTGTTTTCTTTGGTTAAATTAAAAAATCGATTAGACTTTTTTTGTTTTTGGCCTAAATTGTAATTAGAATTTTGTTTTTGTCTCAAATTTTTGTTTCACTTCAACAGAAAACAATCTGACAGTTTAGGAGTCTTGTTTCAGGTTATAATCGCCTCGTGGTGTTTCTGTAAAAGCTCTGTGTAAGAACCAACCCATCTCTTCCTCCTCCCCTCAGGTGAGCTCACCTGGGAAGTCCCTGAACCTGTACCCTTCCAACGAGTATGAGGTTCTACCCAACGGTAGCGAGGCTCACTGGGAGGTGGTGGAGCGAATCCTCTTCATCTACGCCAAGCTGAACCCGGGCATCGCCTACGTTCAAGGCATGAACGAGATTGTCGGGCCGGTTTATTACACGTTCGCCACTGATCCCAACAGCCAGTGGAAAGGTCCGATTTACCACCCAGAACCAGGTGATTTTACACTTTAACCTGTTTAACGTTACATTTATCTTCTCAGAGCATGCTGAGGCGGACACATTCTTCTGCTTCACCAACCTGATGTCAGAGAACCGGGACAACTTCATCAAGAGTCTGGACGACTCTCAGTGTGGCATCACCTACAAGATGGAGAGCGTCTACGCCATGCTGAAGGACAAGG
>JBBPBX010047458.1:0-16840 GCA_038048925.1 Garcialebias charrua | reverse complement strand
CAGTACAGGCCAATTACTGGTATTACAAACCGAGGGGTCAAAGTCTACGCTGGACTAAAGTTAGAAAATCACATCAGAGTGGTTGTTAAATCCAGTTATTTCCATTTGAGGCAGCTGGCTAAATTAAAGCCGATTCTTTTGCGGCGGTGTTTTGAAACAGTAGTTCACACCTTTGTGACCACTCAGCTGGATAACTGTAACACACATTATACAGGGATCAGTGACTCGTTTATCCCTCAGCTTCAGAGGGTACAGGATGCTGCTGCACGGCTTTTAACTGGCACACAAAAGTTTCACCACATTTCCTGTTTTAGCCTCCCTGCACTGGCTGCCTGCACATTTTCAGGATAAAATTTTAAATTATTTCATTTCCTTTTAAAGCTCTTAATAGACTTGCCCCGCCCTATCTGTCTGAGCTACATCCCTACACACCCCATCGATCCCTCAGGTCATGTGATCAGCTGCTCCTGAGTGTGCCGAAGACAAAGCGTTAAGCTCAGAGGAGACCGTGCTTTTGCTGTGGCAGCTACTAAATTATGAAACAACCTTCCCTTGAACATCAGACTAACCTCTTCCCTGTCTGTTTTAAATCCCTTCTTTAAACTATCTCTGCTCCCTGACCTTTGACACCATCTATGATTTTGACTTTTAATAATTTTAACTATTTTTTCTTGACTGATTGTACGATTGTTTTATTATGTGTACAGTGCTTTGGTCCTATGGGTGTTTAAAGTGACCTTTAAATTAAGCATGGTATGGTATGGTATGGTGTTAATCCCTTTGATTGTACATCTTGATTTTCTAAGACGTGTCATGTACATCTACAACTAACTAACTTGTAAAGTTAACTAAATTCAAGATGGCTACCACAGCTAATTGACTATGGGGAAAAATCCCAACAATGGTGATAAATCAGTCAGTATCAGAATCAGAATAAGCTTTATTGTATAAGAGGAGAGAATGTATAAAAAAAATCTGACACCATGTCCTAGACAAGGCACTATTTGAGGCATCAAAAAACCTATAACAGCAAAGCAACATAAATAGACATGATACATATAGGCTGGTGAAGGCATTGAATTTTAAGGGAAGGTCATAGCACAGTCCAGAGCCCCCCCTCAGCCATTGTCCAGATAAGAGGTGTTAGTTATCATCGGCTCGGTTGAGGATCACATGCCCACGGCCTTGGGGAAGGGAGGGGTGAGGAGACAAACAAAGCATCTTTGTTTTTCCTAAACATGCCAAGAGGAATTGAGATAAGTCTGCCATCAAGGCCACAGTTTGAGCAGGCCCGGCGGCATGGGCGGGCATTGAGGTGCATTGCCCCCCCGCAGAGTCAGCTCTGCCCCCCCTGACAGACTGGACGACGGGAAGTTTTTTGTTTGTTTGTTTTTAATCTCCGAGTGTGCATCCTTCTATTTTTCCTATCTTTGTTTGTCCGTCATACAATTCAACCAATCAATGAAGCCGAGGCAACATTCTAGCCAATTACAGTTCGAGGGGGGGCGGGTGCAAACTAATTGTTTCAAACAGAAACACACGCTCACCATTGTCCGTGTATCGACACAGCAATGAGAGCAGACAGGAAGCGGCACCATCCATTTCAGTTGGAAAACGTAAGCACTGAAGTCAACTGACTTTTTTTTTAAAGCTAGAAATTAGGAAGATTTTGAGCTAACCAGCAACGTTAGCTTGGAAGCGTTGCAAATAAAAAGACCAGAAAGAACTTCTAAAGAACCACTGTGCTTTCTGTGACATGAGTAGTCCAATATAAACTTATGGCTGTGCAGATAATAAATGTACTGTCTGCATAACATTAATCTTGCATAATTGTGGTGTGTAGTGGTGGAGTAAGTACTCTAACACTGACTGTACTTAAGTAAAAGTACAAATAAACAGACAAAATGTACTCTAGTACTAGTAGAGGTACCATATTAATGTTTTTACTTAAGTAAAAGTAAATAAGTACTTGATTTTAAAAATACTTAAAGTATTAAAGTAAAATCACTTGCTGAAAGTATTAACTAGTGCAATGGCCTACAATATCAAATGTGCCTACTGTATGTATATGTTCTGTAATACATTAATAGTGTTGAGCCATTTTAATGAACAATACTGCAGATAATACATGTTTTTATTGTGTTTACTCTGTGACACAGTTCACACTTGGACTTGTGATTCTGTGTGTCAGAATTTCAGGGATGACATGCAGAGTTAAATGTCATTAAGCAAAATAAGAATAATAAGGAATGAATATACCTTTGAAAGTTTTTATTTAACACAAAGTAAAACCAATGTGTCATTTTAACTGCAGTAAACACATTTGAGTAAAAGTTGTCTGCCTGAAAAAAGGAGCATTAGACCTAACAAAGGAATGGTCGAGTTCCAGGAGTGGTCACAGAGCCGCTGTTCAACTTGAAGCAAATAAAATGTTGAAAAAAATATGCCCCCTTGAAAAAATAGAATGCCCCCCTATTGAATTGTTTCTGCAGCCGGGTCTGAGTTTGAGTCAGGCAGAACTCGTAAATTGCCGTTTCTGCCTTTTAAAATCTCGCTAGTATAGTTCTCTGATGGTGACTCCAAACAGCCAAATTGATTCCTTACACCGAAAGTCGAGCTTATAGCTTCTCCAAGATTATTCCAACCATTCATGGGTGCTGCCAGAAAGTACACAGTCCGGTCCTGATAACAGCCTGCTCCAGCTCTCTGACGCAGCTCCACATAATTCAGTCTGAGTGCTGCCAAGCTTTGACACATCCACACAAATTTTTAGACAATCCAGAGTTCACCAACCCAAACAGCCGAATCTAGTTGTCATCATGAATCCAATTTGCTTCCGTCGAGGTAAGAGAGAACTCGTTACCCTGACTTCCTGTCGGGAGAAGTTGATCAATTTTGTTGAGAGACCAGCTGATCAAAAATCCTTCGAATTAGGAAGGTATACAGAGAAAAAAACAAGAGGCTCTTTGAAGGGTTCACAAGACAAAAGAGAGCACCTCGAGCGAAGCGGTCTGTGGAGAGAGGAGAGTAAAACTTCGGGGTGAAGGAAAAATGTGCCGGACCATCTTTCGCCAGCCCAGCAGTCCACAGTAGAAGATTCTCTGTATGCTCTGTGTAGGGAGCGAGATCACCTCTGGTCGAGCGATGAGGATACAGAGAAGATCCGAGAAGAGTGTTTCAGGTATTTGCGAGGTGAAGGGCAAAAAGAGAATGGACGGGCGTTAGCCGCTTAAATGTCCAGAGGGCGGGGCCTCTGGCGCGACGCTGACGCCGTAGCCGTAAAGGCATGAGTGCATTACTTCAGGTCACCGCGCGGAGGCGCTGATTCCCATAGCAATTGTGTTGCACCGAGAGACCAACTGAAAGGGAACTGTGCCTTTGATACAAACATGTTCAAGCCTTGAAAAAAGAAGTTGTAAAAAAAAACTATGACAAAGGCAGCAGATAAATCTAAAAGAACTAAACCAACCAAGCAACCATCAGATAAAAGAAAACCATTAAAAACTTTGAAAAGTGCTGTTGTAATGCTTGGACGTGAATTAAAACCAAACTGGAACCCTTTACAAAGACGGTGCACATCTTATGCAACATCTGACTGTATTTAGAATTTCCCTCCGTTCTTAAATAATAAAAATAAAATGTCACCACATAATGTGCTTCAACACTCACCAGGAGGTATGAATAAAGTTCCTACAATTCCATTTTGACGAATCTCTGTTCTCTTCACTCCTGGTGCAAGGTACCACCGTTCGGCCGTAATTGCAGCCAGCTCAGTGGTCTGAACTTCCCTGGGAGAAATGTGACCCTCCAGTAGGGAGATGTGCACCACGTAAGGAGTCTCCACATCTTTCTTCATCAGTCTGTGAATAGCAGCAGTTAAATTAAAGTCCACAATAATGGAAAATGCAGATATTTATTTTGACTTGTATTTGATTTACTTGTAGGACATTGTAGACTCAAGATATTTCATTCATTCTTGTTTCAGTCAACAAATGCACCCTATTGACATTTGGGCATGTAATGTTAGTATCAGAATCAGAATAAGAATCAGAAGCTTTATTATCACTGTACTGAGATACGAGAATATGTCATTATAGTCGTCCGAAAGATGGGCAGAGTGCACGTAGCTGCTGCTATATAGCACGGCCTTCTTATCCTGTTCAGAATACATTTTTTTGGTAGAAAAAGGGCCAAAGCCATGAGGAGAGGATAGTGGCATTACAACAAAAAAAAAGTATCTCTTCACACCTTGTCCTAACAGGACATGATTTAAGACATCAAAAAACTCTGCCAGCAAGCACATTTATGAACACAGTACACATGCATTTGATGACGAGGAGGTCCATGAAGCACTAGATGGTCCATTGTGCTGATGGTCAGCCGGCACAGTTCTGATAAGCTTCCACAGAAGATGGGGGTGGGGGGTGCGATAGCTGAAACTTGTCCTTAGTTCACACATTTCCCAGGAGAAATTGATATGTCTCAAGGCCAACCGAGGAGTTAGATTCAGATAAACCACAATTGTAGATTTATTCAGGCAGACTATTTTTTTTTCTTTTCAGTCTTGAGTCTTTACTGGTACAAACCGGATTCCAAAAAAGTTGGGACACTAAACAAATTGTGAATAAAAACTGAATGCAATGATGTGGAGATGGCAAATGTCAATATTTTATTCGTAATAGAACATAGATGACAGATCAAAAGTTCAATCTGAGTAAATGTAAAATTTTAAAGAAAAAATATGTTGATTCAAAATTTCACAGTGTCAACAAATCCCCAAAAAGTAGGGACAAGTAGCAATAAGTGGCTGGAAAAAGGAAATTGAGCATTTAACGAACAGCTGGAAGACCAATTAACACTAATTAGGTCAAAGAGAGAGAGAGAGAGAGAGAGAGAGAGAGAGAGAGAGAGAGAGAGAGAGCTCATCTACCAGGTTATTCACAACAGAGAACTGGTGAGGCGGCAAAATAAATTATGCTAGTTTTATAGTAGACACCTCGTTGAGGGCTGGCCTGCATAGATATTATATATAAACACTAGATACCTCACGGTGGGCAGAATCGCATCGCGCAGCGCCGCCATATTGGATGGGGGTTTCTAAGAGCCAACAGGAGTAAACACAGGGCGAGTTACTATGCCCGTATTTTGTGCAGCTTATGGTTGCAATAACCAGCGCAGTGTTGAAAGTAGATCACATGGGATTACCTTTCACAAGTAAGATTGAACAATAGTTTTGATTATTTGATCATTTATATTTTGTCATCATTGCTGGATCTGAAGAGGAAGAACCTTAATGAGGAGCTGAAAGAAAGGCTTGACTTACATTCAGGTAAATACATTAATACTACAACTTAGAATTTTTGTTATGTTACATTTAAACTCTTTGTCAGACTTTAGGTATTTATTTCTAGGAAGCTTACTATGTAGTTTGATTTACAGATCAGAGCCTACAGTTACCTGAGGGATTCTCTGCATTTTCCCCTCCCTCATCCACATACACTGCAAAGGTGTAGTATATTTTTATTACATATTTTAAACATATTGAGTAAAATACTTCAACCCCTAGGTATGATGTACAACAAACAGATGTAATAACTTAGAGCTTGCTATTTTCACTATTTTTGAAAGTTTTTATATCAAGAAGTCTTAAAGAAAGAAAGAAAGAGAAAGAAAGAGAATCAATATATCTATCAATCCATGGGTTAAAGCACATAAACCTTTATTTATTTGTTGTTCAGGTGGTTGCAGTCTGTGGATGCCAAACCTGGGCTCAACACAATGATGTTGGACATGTTGCAGAGGAGATGTGAAGAGGACCCTGTTAAATATGGCTCTGTGGTCCTCATGTTGGATGCCATGGCCATCAAGAAACATGTCCAGTATAATCCCTGTACCCAGAAAATGTCTGGATATGTGGATATGGGTGATGGCGTGGATGAGACTGATGTAGCCACGGAGGTGCTTGTTTTTATGGTGGTTGGTCTACAGGGTCATTGGAAAGCTCCAGTCGCCTATTACCTCACAAAGTCTCTATCACCAGACACACAAAAGGTCCTGGTTGTCCATGCTCTGGAGCTTCCTAGCCCCAATTGCAGGGAGGGTAGTGAAAGGACCTGGAGGGTTTAGATTACTTTTTCAGGTCTTATAAAAAAAGGTTAGTTCACAACTGTTTACATGCACAGCACTCAAAAATAATAAAAAAAATAGTTGCTGTAGCATTGTACACAAGACTCTGTATTGTATGCTGTGTTTGAGTGAGAGAGTAAAATAAATTCAAATGAACAATCAAACTAGTTTTTTTAATTTAAAAATGTATACATTTATTAATATCCCATGCCATATGTGTATCTTTGTTAAAGAGCATAAAACAAAGTATTTAAGCATGAAAGCACATACTTTTATTGAGTAGCAGTGTCACACGTCATAACCACATCTCTGACGTTTATAACAAACAAAACCGTGTGAAAATCGGGTAAGAATTCGTGAAGTTATGATTGTTTTTAGTGGAGCATACAGCTTCTTCAATACAAATAAATGCGCTGGGAGCGCGAAACACACCCATCCAAGATGGCGGCCGCACCTAGTGTTTATATATAATATCTATGGCTGGCCTGTTGCAGCGGTACGTCAGAGCGTCCGCCATATTGAATGTGGCAGAACTATCAACTAATAAAGGAAATGGACTGAACTTCATAAAGCACCGTTCTACTAAGAGTTTTAAGTTAATGCCTGTAATTCACACACTCTAATATATTTGGAAAACAAACAGGCACCAAAAACAACATTTATAACTTTTAACGTGATTATTAAAAATTGTTTACTCCTTAACTATTTAGGTTATAGGTAAGCACTAAACCAGCATACAGTACAGTATGTATTCTTTTGAGTGTTTACAACTACTAAAGTGTGTAAAACTATTACTGTGGTGATAAATATATAAATAATCTACATTTAACATTTAATCTGTGTCTATAATAACCAGATCCTGAAATGTGACGTGTGGATTGTCTGAAAAAAGAGCACTAATGTTCACATTTAACTGATTTTGATTAATCACATCGATGAACATATAAACACCAATATATCTTTACATGAGGTGGGAGGTATTAAGTTGACTGGGTGGGGTTTTATGTGATGTGGTAGTTTTTAACCGATTTCTAGGCTGGAAAACCTTGACTCTATCTGGCAACACTGGCAAGCTGGCATTTTCTCAACAGTTTACTTTTACTGCCTGTAAAGTTAGCTTGGCACCCTTCAATACAAAATACATCCATATGGTCTTAAAACTGTTCATCCAACTAATTATTTAGCATGTTAAGTTTGTTAAATAACTAAGCGAATGTTTGCTTACCAAGCTACTGTTTTATTTTTCAGCTAAAACTTCAATTTTTTTTAAGGTTGGGGGAAAAAAGCCAGCCCACATCTTGTTACTCGTTGTGTTGCCAAAATCTCTAAAAACTAGCATTCCTTGAAGGAAAGCACGTCACAGACTTCATGCTCGTTTAGTGTGCAAAGTACAGTTTGCTATGTGGATGATTCTCAACTACAGCCACACAAAAATGTAACTCAAAATCTGTAAAACTTACAGATTTGTTGCCATTTTTGTGTGAATGCTGTTAAGTATTCACATTAATGAGATCCTGTTTGTGGCTTTTGTACATATTTGTCATTTATCTCCTCCTGCAGTTTTTAAGCTAGTTCAACAATTTAGGCATCAAAACGTTCAGCTTGTTTAAGACACTACTGCTATGACTTTTGGTATAGAATGTTTTTTAACTTTTTGAAATATTCAAATTTTTCAGCAAAACAAATTCTCATTGAAAATACATTAGGATTATGTGAAATCCATCAACAGCTTACCGGTACTGTTTTTTTGTACCGTAGTTGTTTTTTTAGTCTCTCATTCCTGGTCTTCTTTGGTTGTACTGGCCACACTCTCTCCTGCCACAACCTTACAGTCTCCAATCTCCCTCAGGTTTTCTCTTCACAGAATATAGTCCATGCATACCGGTACTCTTGACTCCACTCTTATGGGTTACTCTATATCACTCCCTCTTTTGGAAACAAGTGTTGACTATAGCCATTTCCATTCTCTTGGCAAGATCTACCATTATCCGTCCTTCCTGGTTCATTTGCTTTACACCAAACCTACCCATCACGTCCTCATCCCTTCTATTTCCTTCATCAAAGTGGTGCAAATGACAAATAAAGAAAATTTGACTCTCTCTGACCATTTGTCCATTCAGATCTGCTCCAATCAACACTCTCTCCTTGTTTGTCTTGATTATCTCTATGTGTCCCTGTGATGGACATGCGATCTGTCCAGTGTCCTCTGCCACTCGCACAGTGACTGCTGGATACGGGCAGCAGTGAACCCCATGACCCGAAAAGGAAGAAGCGAGTAAAAGATAATGGATGGATGGATGGATGGACTGGTACTACCTCACTTGCCCTCGCAAAGGTTCAACAGCAGCAAACTGGCATCAAACTCCGATTCAGAAATCACACTGTGAGGGTGTCCAAATCCCAGCGTGAAGGTTTTTGAGAAAAGTACCTTTGGACTACTAAAGGTTTTCACACGTGTCTAAGGAGTCACATGGGTTTATTTCTGTGAAGCGTTCAGGAACAATAAGCTGCCTTCACCTGCCTCAAACCATCTCCTTCTCCAGGAGCTGGCTGCATTCCCCAGAACACTCCCATCGGCTCACAGCCCAAATAGGAGCCTCCGACTGAACGATCACTGGTCACTGTTGTGTGGACAAGATGCAAATTTAAAAAAGTTAAACAAAACACCGTTAGAAAGACTGTAAACAGTAAATATACATGTTAATCTGCTAGTTACACCTAACTCACAAATGGAACACAGAAACTTTTTGATTTGTTTAACTTTTAGCAAATAGTTCAGATTTAACTTCATGTTCTACATAATGAAAAAAAAAGTTCACTACAGAAACAACTGGACTTTATTTGTAACAGAAGACGTTTCGCTCTTCATCCGAGGAGCTTTCTCAATTCAAAGAGCAGAGTGTGGGAGTAAGGTTTTAAAGGCTGAGATAAGATACACACATACCTATGTAGATTGACAAATCACACCTCACACCTTAACAGTAGTGGTTTCTTAAGGTCTTTGTTAGGCCTTGAACACACATAGCCTGGTGTTTGAAAAAAGGAATATCTTCGCAAAAAAATATTGCCGTACCTACATGTTCGGATTGAGAAAATGACCGTCTACACGAACCCAGTGATTTTCACCACAGAGCGTTGTAAAGAATATGACCAACCCATAGGAGGCAGTGTAGTGCAAAGGTGAAATGTATATCAGCCAATCACAACCCTTCAAAGCAACCACAACTTCCTGTTAGTATTGAATCATAGCGCCTGGAGGTTCGTTTGTGTGGACAGACACAGGTTGAACTACTATTAAATACCGTGTTGGAGTACAAAGTTAATAAAACGCAGGAAAATGTCGACTGGGAATCATGTCAGAGCAAGTCATTTTCCCTCCGAATGAATGGGCAAACAAAAACAATTGTCGCACATGTGATGTCAGCGCCGCGCCGCACCATCTGTCGCAGACATAATGCGCAAATCTCTGGTTCCGAAAGTCCACACGCAAACCCGAAAGAGGGGAATTCTCAAATCTCCATTTTGGTCTGAGTTTTTGTTATTATTCGTTTATAGTTACATCAACCGGGCGGCCGTGGTGTAGTGGTAATGGCAGTCGTCTCCCGATCGGAAAGTTGGCGGTTCGACTCCCGGGACCCGCACCATGTGTCGTTGTGTCCTTGGGCAAGACACTTAACCCTGAGTTGCTCCCGGTAGGACTGGAAAGCACCTTGCATGGTAGTCTGCCGCCACCGGTTTATGAATGTGTGTAGCATTCAATATATGTGTAGCACTTTGAGATTTTCAGTAATGAAAAGTGCGTTATAAATTGAATTAATTATTATTATTATTATTATTATCAACCGGAGTTCACGTGTGGATGAAAGGCCACACCACATGATAAACTATTCGGTTTTCCTGATATCCGGCTACGTGTGTACAAGGCCTTAGTCTAATTCACAGTTGAGGCTCCTCTGTTCCCATCAGGTGTGAAAATCGTCTGGGAATCAGTCCTAAAGCTGCATTATACGTTTTTGAAAGTTGGAATCTGAGACCTCCTCCTCTGTTAAGAGAAGGCTTCTCCCTCTTATTATAAACAGCTTCCTTGACACCCCTCTCAAACCATGTGTTCTCTGTCCAAAATGGACACATTCTGGTCCTCAAATGAGTGTCCCTTGTCTGTGAGGTGGAGGTGAACAGCTGAGTTTTGTCCAGAGGAGGTGGCTCTCTTGTGTTGGGACATTCGTCTGTGAATAGGCTGTTTAGTTTCCCCAATGTAGAGGTCTAGACAGTCCTCGCTGCACTGGACCACATACACTACACCACTCTTGTTTGTGTGTGGGTGTTTTGTCCTTAGGGTGGACCAGCCTCTGTCTGAGAGTCCTGCTGGGTTTGAAATGTACTGTACTGGGATGTTGTGTTTGTTGAAAATACTTCTGAAATCCTCTGATACTCCAGCTACGGTACATAAGGGATGACAATGTTTTTGTCTGTTCTCCTTTTTCTGTTTATTAGAGTGTTTTGTAGATTTCCTCGCTGACTTGACAAAGGCCCAGTTAGGATCCACATGTTTGGAGAGATTTTTCAATGTGTTTCTGTTCCTTTTCCTTTCCTTCTGTCTTCATGGGGATGTGTTTGGCCCGATGCTATAAAGTTCTGATGGCAGAAAGTTTGTGTTCCAGTGGATGGTGAGAGTCAAACAGAAGATACTGGTCTGTGTGGGTTGGTTTTCTGTAAACTTCAATGTTGAGGCTGTCCTCTCTTTGCATGTTAACCAAAAAGTCCAAAAAGGCAGCTTGTTTTCGTTTGCATCCTCTCTGGTAAACTTGATGTTTTTGTCAACCGAGTTAATGTGTCTGGTGAACGCTTCCACTTCCTTGGCTTGGATTTTGACCCAGGTTTCATCCACATATCGGAACCAATGGCTTGGAGTTGTTCCCTCATAGGAGCTTAGGGCTCTCTGTTCCATTTCCTCCATGTAGAGGTTGGCAACAATGGGTGACACTGGAGATCCCATGTCACTGCCGTGCTTCTGTCTGTAAAAAACTGTCATTGAACTTGAAATAAGTGGTGGAGAGGCAGAGATTCAGCAGGGTGCAGATCTCGTCTGGGGGTGAAGTTGGTCCTTTTGTCCAAATCCTTGTCTTGTAGAAGTTGTTTTTTGACGGTTTCTACTGCTTCAGAAATGGGTATGCAAATGAAAAGAGAAGTCACATCATACGATATAAGAGTTTCTCCCGATGTGAGTGTACCCCACTGTGTGCTTGTTCACCCTTACTACTGTATGCTCTAGAAATAGCCTTTGTAACCTAGTGGGAAAGGCATTGTTTAGACAAAGCCTTACCAGTAGCAGGTTTAGGAAAGCACACAAACAGCTGATTAGTTTTATGCTAACTCCTTGTTCTCTCTATGTAAATTTGTAATGCATGCACTAGGCAGAGAGCATTCATGCGCTTCTGCTCCACAGTGACTACTGGAGGTGGAGGGAAGGCTAACAGCTCAAAGATAAACTCTTATAAGATAAAGAGGGTACTTTAGGGACATAGGCCGGGTTGGGGCATAATGTCACCTTAGAGCCATCATGCAAACTGTGTGCACAGATGATGCACCGAGAGTGCATGAAGGTCACTCACCCATTTCGCTGAGCACAGAACTAAAAGAAGAGCTGTTTCATAGGACAGAATGTCTATGTTAACACTCTCAAGAGGCTCGAACGGGGTGTCACAGAGAGCGTCTAAGACCAGGTTCAGGTCCCACTGAGGCGCTATAGTTCTGCACGGAGGCCTCAAAACACAGCATTCCTTTCATGAACCGGATCACGAGAGGGTGGGAGCTAGGTGATTCTCCTCCCCATCCTTCATGATATGCAGAAATGGCAGATAAATATACTTTAATAGTAGAGAAGGATCGACCTTTCTCCACCATGTCTTGTAGAAAAGTGAGAACCTGAGGAACAGTGCTGGAGAAAGAAATAATATTTCTCTCCTGGCACCAGGTCTCAAAAACACGCTTTTTAAGAGCATTAAGTGACTGAGTTGAATTTGCTCGTGCACACTGAATGGTGTTTACCACATTACTGGGAAGGCCAAAAGCCATCAGCTTCTCCCTTTCAGGGGCCAGGCCCACAGGTTCCACAGCTCTGGTCTCGGGTACCATAACTGCCCGCCGGCCTGAGTCAAGAGGTCTCTGCGTATGGGTAGACACCATGGTTGTCCTGCTGGCAAATATATTATCTCTACGAACCAGGCTCTTTTGGGCCATCTTGGCGTGACCAGAATCAGTGCGAGAGCTTGTCTGTGTACCCGCTCCAAGGTCACTGGGATCAGTGCCACCGGGGGGAAAGCGTAAAGGTGCATTGATGTTGGCCACACGTTCGCTAGAGCATCCAGGCTGAGTGGTGCATTAACATCCCGTATGGAGAAATACATAGGACAGTGGGTGTTTTCCTTTGAGGTGAACAGATCTGCGTCGGCCTTCCCGAACCGCATCCATATCTGTTGAACCACCTCTGGGTGCAGGCGCCATTCTGAAGTCAGCGGTGCGTCCCTGGAGAGTACGTCCGGTCCATGATTTTGCACACCCGGGACGTGTGTGGCTTTGAGTGACAGGAGATGTCTGCTGCTCCATTGAAGCAGCTTGCTCATCAGGCGGAGGAGGGGCAATGATTTTGTGCTGCCTTCTCTGTTTATATGTGAGATCACCCATGTATTGTCGCTACGGATCAACACATTTTCTTGAGAAATCAGGTTCAGCCTGTTGAAATGTTTTAAGGAGAGGTAAACTGCCAACATTTCCAGCTGATTTATATGCAGCTCCTGTTGCTGCTGGGACCAGAGACCACGTACGTGTTTGTGTCTGTAAGTCCCACCCCAACCAGTCAGTAGCCTTGTTTCCATCAAGGTTTCTTGATGCGCATTTTGAAGTATCGCATCAGAAAAGGTGAATGGAAATGGCACGATTTGAATTAACTTCCTCTAATTTGCAAAAAAGTTGATACGCTCGCTTGAGGTGGTTTTTGGGTTTTTCGAAACAGAGCTGATGCGCAAAACGAGAGATGGAAACAGATTTGCCGACTCAGTTCTGACGTAGCGAACATTCACGTCATGTGACTGATCAGCTGTTTCCGCTGTAACATCGCTAAAACTAGTTGGCATGACAGAATAAATACAACTTGCCCGATAGCAACACATTCCTGAAATATTCTCTCCATTTTGCCGAGATGTGTGGTTCGGTTCCTGTTTTCAACCGCTACTTCCTGTTTACTGTAGACGTGCGTAACGCTGACGTCTGACGTAATGCCGCTTTGCGTGGCCTGGTGGATTCGCTTCAAGCCAGTTGATGGAAACACTTCTGATTCGCATTAATTTTTATTTACATTTTTGCGAATTTTCAAAAATTCGCTCAAAATTCGAATTGAAAATAGATGGAAACACGGTTAGTGATGCATCTGTTGTGACCACTATGCGTGATAAGACTCGGCCTAGGGGAACCCCCCTGCTGAGGTCCATTGTGTTTCTCCACGGTCTCAGAGCACGCAGGAAGGAAGGGGGGATTCTCACTTGCTGATGTTGAGGGGGAGCACGCTTTTGCTCCATGTGAAACCAGCGCTGAAAAGCTCTCATCTTTAGCCGACCCAGCGGGACCACGACGACCATGGAGGCCATGTAGCCCAGCAATGCTGGCAGTGTCTGATTGTCAACACCTGATTGTGTTGAAACAAAGCCAAGCATCGATTGAAGTCTGTTAATCTCCTCTCTGACAGTTTTGCATGATAATGCATTGAGTCTATGTGGAGGCCAAGGAAACAGACCGTCTGGTTGGGCAGAAGCTGGCTTTTGTCTTTGTTTATTATGAAACCCAGGGCCAGCAGATGTGACATCAGCAGGTTTGTGTGGGCTTCGGCCTGCTGGCGTGACCCCACCAGCACGAGGAGGTCATCTAGATCAGGGGTGCTCACACTTTTTCAGCATGCGAGCTACTTATTCATTTTTCAGCATGCGAGCTACTTATTCATTATTATACTTTTTCAGCTTGCGAGCTACTTAGCTCTGTGAGGTGCTGGCTGACATCTTCACCACCTCACTTGCACTGGAGTCAGTTCCCACCTGCCTGAAGACTGCCACCATCATCCCAGTCCCAAAAAGCTCCACAGTGACTGGTCTGAATGACTATAGACCGGTGGCCCTCACCCCGATAGTCGCTAAATGTTTTGAGAAACTGGTCATGTCCCACATCAAGACAGCCGTCAACATCAACGAGGACCCTCATCAATATGCATACCGTGAGAACCGATCAACAGAGGACGCCATCTCCTCCGTGGTCCACACTGCTCTCACCCACCTGGATCAGAAGGACTCATACGTGCGTCTGCTCTTTGTGGACTTCACATCTGCCTTCAACACCATGATCCCCCAAACTCTGATAGACAAACTATCCACACTTGGACTAAGCCCCTCTATTTGTAACTGGGTCTTAGACTTCTTAACAAACAGACCACAGTCCGTGAAGATCCACAACTTCTCCTCCTCCACCATCACCCTCAGCACTGGCTCTCCTCAGGGATGTGTGCTGAGCCCTCTTCTGTTTACTCTGCTCACATATGATTGTACAGCCACACATCCAGGCTGTCATATTGTTAAGTTTGCAGATGATACAGCTGTGGTGGGATGCATCACAGATAATGATGAATCCAGCTACAGACAGGAGGTGGAACATCTGGAGAGTTGGTGCAAAGAGAATAACCTTCACATGAATGTGAAGAAGACGAAGGAGATGATTGTGGACTTCAGAAGGAACAAACACACCCACACCCCACTGTATATAGGTGGATCTGCGGTGGAGGTGGTCTCCAGCTACAAATACCTGGGTGTACACATGAATGATAACCTCAGCTGGAGCAATAACACCACCAGCCTGATCAAGAAAGGTCATCAGAGACTCTACTTCCTCAGACGGCTGAGACGAGCCGGTCTGAGAAGCTCAGTCCTCACCTCGTTCTACAGGTGTGCAGTGGAGAGCGTCCTGTGCTCCAGCATCAACGTGTGGCATGGAGGCTGCACAGTTGCAGAGAGGAAAGCTCTACAAAGAGTGGTGAAGGCTGCACAGAAGTCTGTGGGAGTCAGTCTCCCCACCATCACAGACATTTACACCTCCAGATGCAGAAAAAGAGCCACCTGCATCATGAAAGACCTCACTCACCCAGCACACTCACTCTTTGCACCACTCCCCTCGGGACGGAGGTTGAGGAGCATCAAATGTAGAACCACTAGACTGAGGAACAGCTTCTACCCTGAGGCTGTCAGACTCATGAATAAATAAATAATAAGAATAAACACTGCAAAATGTCACATCATGCTGATGCTGATCTGTTTCTTGTTGCTGCGTTCATCTGTGACCATCTGCTCATGTTCGTGCTGCTGTTTATAATGATGTTTTTCTACTACATTAGGGCTTAGTGTATTACTAGCTGATGTCTCTCTTAGTTAATCCTAGATGTTATTATTGTTTTTCTCTTGCATTTGTTGTTGGATGTAACTGGGACCCTGTGTACATAATCTCGTTTTCAACACATGTACTACATGCGGTGCAAATGACAATAAATTCTCTCTGACTCTGACTCTGACTCTGACTTATAAAACAACTAATTCAAAATGATCTACCCAATACAAAAATGCAAAACACATACCTGTACTGTAATTATCTTCAAATGTATTAAGAATTCTTTTTATTTACAATGTATGGTGTACCTTGCATAACTGAATAAGCCAATATTGCACAACACATATAATAAATCAGGGGTCACCAACGTGGTGCCCGCGGGCACCTAGTCACCCGCAGGGACCACATGAGGTGCCCGGGGGTGGTGACAGCAATGTAATTTTTATTTTTATTTTTAAGATGGTAGAAACTGATCCCCACCCCCTTATTTATAAGAATATGGTCTTTTAGTCAAAGTCAAAAGTCAAAGTCAACTTTATTGTCAGAACTGCAATATGTACAGGACATACACAGAATTGAAATTGCGTGTCTCTCAGTCCCTCGGTGCAACAGTAACTATTTAAACATTGAAACACTGAAACATATAATAATAGACATAAGCATAAAATAGTAAAACTGTAACACTGTCCTGAGTTTTTGCATAGTGGTATAAGAGTATGAAAATTTACACCAACTCTAAAACTAAAACTAAAACACTAAACATTTAATGAACATAATACTGTCCTGAGTTTTTGCATACTAGTATAAAAAAGTATAAAAAGTATAACTATAAAATAAACTAAAGGTTCTAGCATTGACATTTGCAAAGTGGCAAAGCAGCATATGAGTTAATGTACACAGTATATGTATGAGGTAGTAGTTGATGTTGTTATAGAGGCAAAAGTGGCATATGCAGTAAGGCACATTGGGCATCCTTAAATAAGGCTGGTCAGAGAATACTGTATATGTATCAGCAGTGGTGTAGATATAAAAGTAGTGTAAATGTAAACAGTAGTAATAAATGTAAACAGTATTAATAAATGTAAACATTGAATGTAACCAGTAGTATGTAAACAGAGAATGTAAACAGTATTATGACTATAGGCAGTGATGTAATACAAACATTAGTGCAAATATGAGAAGTAGTGCAAACTGAATGAGCACATGACCGAGAGTTTAGTGAATAACCCGTTTGATGACACAGAGTCCAGTGTTAAAATCTTTGTGTTGTGTGGTAATGTGTGAGAAAGTTTTTAGT